>CAUYQV010088293.1:0-24963 GCA_963574575.1 Galagoides demidoff
AAGCTGGGTTTGAACCCACTACCTCCAGCATATGGGGCCAGCACTCTACCCTTTTGAGCCACAGGTGCCACCCCAAAAGTATTTCCTTTTCTCCATGACTATGCCAGCATCTGAAGTTTTGAGATTTTGTGATGTGGGCCATTCTCACTGTGGTTAGATGCTATCTCAGGGTGGTTTTGATTTGCATTTCTCTAATGATTAGGGATGATGAGCATTTTTTCACGTTTGTTAGCCATTCATCTGTTTTTTTTTTTAAGGGAAGGTTCTATTCATCTTTCTTGCCCTTTAATGTAAGAGATTGTTGGTTTTTTTTCATGTTGATTAGTTTAAGTTCTCTATAGATTCTAGTTATTAAGCTTTTGTCAGATTTAAAATGTGCAAACACCCTTTCCCATTGTGTAGGTTGTATATTTGCTTTGGTTGTTGTCTCCTTAACTATACAGAAGATTTTCAGTTTAATTAAATCCCATTTGTTTATTTTTGTTGTTGTTGCAGTTGCCACAGAAATCTTCTTCATAAATTCTTTCCTCAGGTGATTTCTTCATGTGTTTTTTTCCATACTTTCTTTGAGGACTTTTATCATATCATAACTTATATTTAGGTCTTTTATCCATCTTGAATCAATTTTTGTTAGAGGAGAAAGGTGCGGGTCCAGTTTCGGTCTTTTACATGTGGATCTCCCGATCTCCTATCACCATTTAATGAATAGGGATTCTTTCCCCCAGTGAATATTCTTGTTCAGTTTATCAAAGATTAGGTGGCTGTAAGATTTTAGTTTCATTTCCTGGTTTTGTATTCTATTCCAGATGTCTATGTCTCTATTTTTGTGCAATACCATGCCGTTTTGACCACAATTACCTTCAAAAATTAAATCAGATTAATGAAATTGAAAACAAAAGATTCATTCAGAAAATTAATGAAACAAGGAGTCAGTTTTTAAAAAAATAAATAAAATAGATAAACCTTTGGTCAGACTAATTAGAAATTGAAAAGTAAAATCTTTAGTAACCTCAATCAGAAATGATAAAGGGGAAATAGCAACTGATGCCACAGAGATACAAGAGATTATCTCTGAATATTACAGGAAACTCTATGCCCAGAAATTTGACAATGTGAAGCAAATGGATCGATATTTGGAATCACACCCTCTCCCTAGACTTAGCCAGGAAGAAATAGAGCTCCTAAACAGATTGATTTCAAGCACTGAGCTCAAAGAAACAATAAAAAATCTCCCAACCAAAAAGTGCTCTGTTCCAGATGGCTTCATGCTAGAATTCTATCAAACCTTCAAAGAAGAGCTTATTCCAATACTGCAGAAATTATTCCAAAAAGTTGAGGAGGAAGGAACCATCCCCAATATGTTCTATGAAGCAAACATCACCCTGATACCAAAACCAGGAAAAGACCTAACTAAGAAGGAGAACTTCAGACCAATGACAGCTTCTCATCAGAAAAGTCATACATCATGATCAAGTAGGTTTCATCCCAGGGATGCAAGGCTGGTTTAACATATGCAAGTCCATAAATGTAATTCACCATATCAGCAGAAGCAAAAACAAAGACCATATGATCCTCTCGATAGATGCAAAAAGAGTATTTGATAAAATACAACATCCTTTCCTAATTAGAACACTGAAGACTTTAGGCATAGGTGGCACATTTCTTAAACTGCTTGAAGCCATCTATGATAAACCCACAGCTAATATTTTACTGAAAGCTTTTCCACTTAGAACTGGAACCAGACAAGGTTGTCCTCTATTGTCATTACTATTCAACGTAGTGCTAGAAATTTTAGCCAATACAATTAGGCAAGAGAAGTAAATAAAGGGCATCCAAATGGGGGCAGAGGAGGTCAGAGTCTCCTTCTTTGATCTTATACTTAAAGAACCCCAAAGATTCAACCACAAGACTCCTGAAAGTGTTCAAAAAATATCAGGATATAAAATCAATGTCCACAAGTCAGTTGCGTTTTATACACCCATAACAGCCAAGATGAGAAGCTAATTAAGGACATAATCCGCTTCATAGAAGCTTCAAAGAAAATGAAATATCTGGGAATATACCTCACAAAAGAGGTGAAGAACCTCTAAAATGACAATTATAAAACCCTAAGAAGAGAAATAGCAGAGGATATTAACAAATGGAAGAACATACCATGCTCATGGCTGGGAAGAATTAACATTGTTAAGATGTCTGTACTTCCCAAAGCATACTGATTCAATGCCAACCCTATTAAAACATCAATATCATACTTTCAAGACTTGGACAAAATAATTCTTCATTTTATATGGAACCAGAAAAAACCTGCATAGCAAAGGCAGTTCTTAGTAATAAAAACAAAGCTGGTGGCATAAGCCTACCAGACTTTAGCTAACTGTGATTTATTAGTTAGCTAATACCATGTCACAAACCACTACTACAAAACACCAAACTCTTCCTTAGCTCACAATTCTGCAGGTGGGCAATTTGGACTAGATTCAGATGAGCAGTTCTTGTTTCACTGAGGCTTAAATAGGTTTTTCCAGATTGCTGCTGCTTCTGTTGACGTCCAAATAATCAAACATGGCCTCACTGAGGACAACTCACTTCTGTTCCATGTGTCTTGTCACTATCCAGTAAGCTGGCCAGTGCTGGTTCATAAGGCTTGGGCTTGGAATGGGCACAAGGTCAATTCTACTGCATAATAATGCTAAAAGTAACAACCACTGAGTTAAAGGGTGAAAATATCACTTCTCAACAGGAAGAACTGCTAAGCACATTGTCAAGGGTAGGGACAGAGAAAGAGGTCATGAGTTAAAGATGTTTTACAATCTATCACAGCAGAGAACCCAAATAATGCTTTCTAATATTTTATTGTGGCAAAGCAAAATAACTTTGACTATTAACTCAGTTTGGTTTTGTCATTCTGATAGTTATTTTTCCTCAAAATTTAAGCCACAAATTATTGGTTTTACATTAATTTTATCATTGTTTATTAGAAAGTTTATGGTCTGTGTCAGAGTGATCATCGTAAGTCACATAAAGAAAGCCACAAGACATATCAGTATGGATTTGGTAGAATATTTCTTTCCATGTGTGGATACTTGACGGTAGAAGCCCCTGTTCTTCACAATAAACTTGGAAATAAAGGCCAACAAAATGCTGCAATAACTGATTGTTATGTTCTGGTCTACCCTGGACTCTATGTGACTTGATCATAATAGACCTTGATTACTTAGAGCATATGAAATGTCTTGATCTGATGCTGAA
The DNA here is from genome assembly GCA_963574575.1 of Galagoides demidoff. NCBI lineage: Eukaryota > Metazoa > Chordata > Mammalia > Primates > Galagidae > Galagoides > Galagoides demidoff. The sequence goes on from CAUYQV010088293.1 coordinate 3,250, forward strand.
TTATCCTGATTTTAAATGGAGTCTCTTGTACTTCTGGACCTGTATTTGAAATTTTCATGATGTCTAGACAACTAGAAAATAATTTGTAGATATGCCGTGGTCTCTTCAGCCTTTGACAATCTGTTTTGAGTAGGCAGTGGTCATAAATTGTGAGTAAAAACATTGTGTAAACTTTACCAAAGTCTATATATTTCAGAATACTAAAATAGAAGAAAAAAGAACATTGAAGGCAGTCACATCTTATTATTTCCCATTACCAGTATGAACTTTACAAGTTAATTGGCAATGGATTACAGATTTGAAAATCCTGGTCTGAGAATTAATGAGATTTTACATTAAGGGCCTAGTACAATGTCTGGATAACATTAGGCATTCTTCAAAAAACTTTTTGTTCTAAGTGTTGCCTTCATCAGGACTACCTAGGGTCAGGACAATGAATTATAAAATTATGACCATACTTATAAAATTATGACCAAACTATATGACCATAGTTAGGTTCTCTGCCTCTACATTCTCTGTTAGTTGGTTAGATCATTCAGTCAAACAGTTATAAGTGGATATAGTTTTTAGATTCAGGATTTCATAGAACCTTTATTCAGAGTAAAATAATAACATGAATTTGCACACTTTGACAGGAACTGCAAATAAGCTTAATTTTCCAGTGTTTATATATTAACAAGAGAATCAAGAGGAAACAGATATTATGAAGAGTTGAAAAAAGCTCCAAGATAATAAGCTTGCACTGTCTATTTCCATTTCTAATTTTACCTCTCAAAATTATAAGTGCATAACACCCAGATACTAAATACTCAATTCATTAATTAGTGGTTGGGCGGTGTAATTAAGATGTGATTGAATTCTAGCTCGGTGTTAACCTGAGCATAGGTAGAACTTGTATAGCCATGATTAAAGTTTGAGGGAGAGGCTAGTGAAATATTTCCATGGAAAGGCAAAACAAAGAAAAGTGCTTTGCTACAGAAAACCTAAAAACTGAGTAATCAATGTTTAACCAGTCAGTGAAAATGTAACAAAAATTACAGTCCTCAGTGTGCAACTGTCTTCAGTTCAGTGACTTTACAGTTCCATTATTACAAAACACTTCTTAAAGAGTACTTGCTATTGGATTGATGCTGATTTAAGAACTTATACGTGTATACCGATTTTGGTTAAAAAAGAGAAAAAGGAGCAAGTTGGTGAAGGACAAAATTTGATGGAATGTCACAATGACACTCCATTTGCATGAAGGTTAGATTGATGGCAGCCTCACTCATCCGGAAATGAGCTGTGATCAGGGCCTTCGTGAGGCCTCTATACAGTCTCATGCACATGGAGAGTCACCCACATCACTCTCTAGGAGATGTGGGCTAATCCCAAATTCTCAACCAAGAATTGGGGTGTTCAGTGAGATTCCAACAATTTAGTCACAGCACAAGAAACTCATCAATAGCAAAAGAAGTTAAGAATGCAAAAAGATTAAAACCATTGCAAATATTAGCCACTAAAGTTATCACTGAATACTACATATTCTATTTTAAAAAGCAAGAAAATATGAAAATGGTCATACTCTGAAGGGTTTAAGCATTCACTATTCAAAATAATTACTTAGAATATGCTCTTGGGCCGCCCCCCCCAAAAAATGAAATGCTGTTTTATATATGTAGAGCATTTAGTTTTTGAAGAATCTAAATATATTTAGCTAAGACAAGGCTTTTTTGCAAGTCCCCATGAATTTATTTATTATACCCTTAGTTTTTTGAGGGGAAATGTTGCATGAAATTAACATTACTATACAACACACAATGAGATCTGAGATGCTGCATTATGGTGTGACTGCTATTCAGGTAAGCCAGGGTCCTGTAATGAAAAAGTAGTTAAAGATGTCTTCCCACTACGTCATGGTATGATCCTGCCAGGGGCTCTGTGCCTCTTATTCTTGCTCTGTTTTGCCTTTCCCTTCCTACTAACTCTGCCACCCTTACTTCATCTCCCTTCCCATCTACATGGTCTACCAGCCAAGGCCAATTTCACTTTCATTATCCTCAAGTTGTCTCTCTGACAACTAAAATGAAGCCCCACTCTTTTCCTCCTAGATACGTCCCTATAGCAAAACGCACTCTAGTGGAGTTAAAGACCTTAGTGTAAGAAATAAAATAAAACTATAACACAGGAAGATGATATGGACGCAAAATATATCTTTGAATAGGAAAAGCCTTAAAACTATTCACAAAACCAGAAATAAAGCACTGATATATTTGACTAAATACAAACTTTAATTTCTGTATCCAACATAATATGGCGGAGGGCATCAGTATAAACCACTGCAAAGCCAACAGAAAAGTAACCAAAGATTGAAACACAGATAAAGAAATAGAAATATATTAAAAATGTGAAAGATTGCTCAGTCTTATTCATAATATAATATTTTTAATTTCTACGCAGATGAGTAGCAAGATTTGAAAAACTGATCATACCCATTGATGGGGAGGTTTCAGAAAACCTTTCTCTCTTATACTGTGATGGAGAGTGAACTGGTGCCCTCTTTTTGGAATCTGGTTCATTGCCAGTATGGATTTTGTGTTTAAAAGCACTTATTTTTCCAATGTTAGGAGTTTATCTTATAGATACATTTGCATATATATTCAAATATATAGATAATGATATTTTAATTGCAGGGTTATTTATTCCTAGCGATAAACTATTACCAACAAAACCATCATCATGGGAATGTAAACAAATTATGAAACATCCACAAAGTGAAATATTGTGTAGCTGTTAAATGGGGAGAAGTAGATCCAAGTGTAGTTAGGAGTGGATATGAGAATTCTCTAGTGATTATTATTGAGAACGTTAAAGAACAGAGTAATGTTTATAGTATGTTCTTATTTAGGCAAAAGGGGGATATACATGCACATAAATACCTATATATATATATATATATATATATATATATATATGAATGGACAGCTTCTGAAAGCTTATAATAATTATTCTTATATGTTCTTAAAATAATCATTTTTTATTATAAGAAATAATTCTGGGGAATGGACACAGAGTTCTGAACTAGGAATGAAAATCACTCTTCTATATGTATTATTTTCATCATGATAAAAGGATTAACTATAGGCTTGGTGCCTGTACCTCAGCGGGTAGGGCACCAGCCACATACACTGGACATGGCAGGCTCAAACACAGCCTGGGCCTGCCAAACAACAATGACAACTGCAACCAAAAAATAGCCAGGCATTGTGGTAGGCATGTGTAGTCCCAGCTACTTGGGAGGCTGAGGCAAGAGAATTGCTTAAACCCAAGAGTTGGAGGTTGCTACGAGTTGTGACACCACGCTATTCTACCCAGGGTGACAGCTTGAGACTCTGTCTCAAAAATAAAAAAAAAAAGAAAAAACAAAAGGATACTATAAAAATTACTCTGATTGCTATGTGGGAAACACATTTCCACAGACGAAAGATCGGTTAGGAGGCTGTCACCATGTTCTAAGGATGACAATAGACCAGAGAGAAAATGGAGGTAAGGACAAATGGACAGCTGGAAGTATATATTAATGGTACAATACATAGCACTGCTTGCCAGGAGAATTTGGCAACTTGCAAGAGAAGAACTAAGAATTTATTTAGGGCCAGTGTTATACAGAGATGCTTAGAGACAACGCTTCTCTTTGGCTGAGGAGATTGTATCTGAAGGTTTACCATTGTTCTCCCTTCTATTGGGAAGAAAAAGAATTAATATCACATAAATACGCTCCATTGCCCCAAATAGGGGGTACTACAGGCACTGACAACTCTTTCCAAAAGATAATTTATATCTAATTTAACAAAAATGAAAATGAGAACATTTTACAATAGTAATATCTCTTCCTCTGCCTTAAAGTGTGGTTCCTATTGTGTGATGTTTCTGTGAGATACTCAATAATTTCTCTCTGCTTTTAAAGAGAAAGACTATTCTAATTGACTCTTCATTGTCAGCCTACTGTGAAAGGGTGATGGGGTCAAGGTTGGGAATGGTCCCTCTCAACACAGGTACTAAGTTTATTACAGAGCTTGACCAAAGAAATCTCACCATACCTTCCCCATAAAGGATGGAGTAGTTTAATAATAAAAAGGACAGTTAAAAAATATTACTAAGAGTAGGAGCTGAAAAACCATTGCAAGTCATATGTGTTTATTTCATGGAAAAAAATAGAAACAAATAATAAAGGTAGTATGTTAAGAAAATCCCAAACTGATTTATGCTCCTTCACTTCACTGCTTTAAAATGAATCAATCAATGTTTTTTAAGGCCTCAAAGGAAAGAACTGGCAACCCCTTCATTATAACCAACCAAACAACTATTCAAAGAAATAACAAACAAATATATATATTTCATAGACTCTCTTAATTTTGATTTTATTCCTGTTATATTCAAGTGGAGATGTCAGGTTAGTAAACAGATATATGAATTTTCAGGTTTGATATACATTTATTGTCAGCTGAAAAATCCCCTACTATTTTAAATTCTGAAATTGCATTATTTTTATCTTTAACTTCTGCAGTTATTTCTAACAGATTATATTATATTTTTAATATTATCAAATATTTAATACATTCAAAAGTATATGTATGCTGGGTGGCACCTGTGGCTCAAAGGAGTAGGGTGATAGCCCTACATGCCAGCAGTGGTGGGTTCAAACCCAGCCCTGGCCAAAAACAGCAACAAAAAAAAAGAACACGTATGCAAGAAATGACCATTTTATTAATAGTGTACACCTTTAGTATGTATTGTAACAAACATGTCTTGATTTTGTAATAAAAAATTTCTATTTTTAAAAAAATGTTTGTTAAACCTTTTACAAAGGTTCAAAATAAAATTTACTTTATCAAATGATATCAACCTACTTTGAGCAAAATTTTTCTTAGGCAATTAATTTAAATTAGTATTCAATTTATCTAGTTTATTGGATAATTAAACAATAATTGAATAGTACCAGAAGGGGTCTTTGAATTGTTAGTAATTCTTGGCTTATATATATTTTTCCACTGTTTTGCTTAATTCAACCACTTTTAAAAAGAATACTAGTGCTATTGATATTTACATGCAACTTGTCATGTTTGGTTCACTACAGCAAAATATTTGTTTTTGATTTAGTACAGGGGTAAATTTTATTCAAGCTAGTGCCTTGTACCTGTCTATACCATGTATGTGCTCATATGTTCAATGTTTTCTGAAATACAGTGCTAATCACTGCACTAGATAAGAAGATAATGATGCAGATGGGGCCTGCTTCTGCTTTTGCAGAACTTAAAGATTTATCTGGGGTATAAAGAGGTGTGGAGAAGAATATTCACTTAATCTAACTGCATAGTAGTGAAATTAAAAGCGGATAAATGAATGGTTAATAAAATCTACACAATTGACTCCTGGAATTTAATGAAGATTAAGTAGATTAGTATGTGTTATCATATAACAAATGAAGAATAAAATTACATCTCCCCATGCAATATATATGTAAGTTTTAAAGCACAATAAAAAAAAATCATGAGCTTAATGACTTAATAAACAGAACATCAGCAACACAGTCCCAGTCCCCTGTCTCACATTCCTCCATAAAACCTGGAAGGGAAAATGAGAGAAAACTCGTATTACCTCTTCTGAATTTCAACTTGCTTTCCTTTACGTTGTTCCGCTTATCTTTGGCCCTAACTGAAATTACATAATGGCTGATTTTATATGTTTTTACATTTTATAAAATAATAAGTTTATACTGTACCATTGATTTATGTCTCACCTTTTGTCCATCAGCATCATTCCTATGGTTCATCCACCTTGATACGTTCATCTCTAGTTCACTCTCTTTTATTGTTCTCTATAATATTGGGTCAATATGACTCTTATCTACCAGTATAAATGGGAATTGGGATTGTTTCAGTTTTTAGCAGTTACGAACAGTGGCTTTATAAACAACACTCTTCTACATGTTTTCTGATGGTTACGTACAAGAGCAAAAAGGGGAATTCTAGATGTAAGAGATCTTGTTACCTCTTATTCTTGTCAACACTCATTGTTGTCATTTTTTTTCTTTTTTTTTTACTTCAAAGTATATGGGCATACAAATACTTTTGGTTACATGGATCCCTTTAGTAATGCTTGAGTCATACTTACAATTGTGCCTGTCACACAGGTAGTGTTCATTGTACCCATAAGTAAGTTTCCACCCATCCCTTCCTCCCAACTGCTTGATTTCCACCGAGTTTTACTTCCCTCTATTCACTTACGTGCTCATCAGTTAGTTCCAAGTCAATAGCAAATACACGTGGTGTTCATTTTTCCATTCTTTAGAAACTTCCCTTAGGATAACAATTTTCATTTCCATCCAGATTGTTGCAAAAAGCAATTAGTTATCCTGCTTTATGACTAAGTAGTATTCCAGAGTATACACATTCTAAATTTTGCTAATCTACTCATGAGTTGATGGGGACTTGGGTTGATTCCACATCTTTGCAACTGTGAATTGTATTGCAATAAGCACTTGAGTTCAGGTGAAAAAAAATGCCCTCTTTTCCTTGGAGTAAATACTCAATATTTGGTTGCTGGATCAAATGTTAGGTCTACTTTTAGTTCTTTGAGAAATCTCCATACTGTTTTCCATAGAGATTATACTAATTTATAGTATCAGTACCAATGTAAGTGTTCTCTGCATCCACATTAGCACCTCTTGCTGGATTTTTAATAAAAACCATTCTATTTGGCTAAGATGATATCTCACTGTGGTTTTAATTTACATGTCCCTGATGACTAGCAATGTTGAACATTTTTTCATATCTTTGTAGGTTGTCTATCCTCTTTTGAAAAGCATCTATTCATCACTTTTTGATAGGATTGTCTTTTACTTGTGGATGTGCTTGTGTTCTTTGTAGATTATGATTATAACCCCTTCATCAAAGAGTATTTTCTTCTGCTCTGTAGGTTGTCTATTTGCTTTATTGAGATTATTTCCTTGACTGTGCAAAAGATTTTTAATTTAGCAAGTTCCATTTATTTATTTTTGTTATTGCTGTGATAGACATCAAGATCTTCTTTATAAAGTCTTTGCCTAGGCTGATATTTACAAGAGTTTTCCAACATTTTTGTTCAGAATTCTTATGGTTTCATGCCTTACGTTGAAGTCTTTCATTCTGAGTGAATTAATTTTTTTGTGAATAGTAAGAGATAGGGATCCTGATCCTGTTTCATTCTTGTACATATGGCTATCTAATTTTCCAACATCATTTTTTGAATACAGCTTCTTTTCCCCAGTATAAACTTTTGTCTTTTTGTCAAACATTGGTTGGCTGTGTATAATGCTTTTATATCTGAATTTTCTATTCTGTTCCATTGGTCTATGTCTATGTTTGTCTGCTACCATACTGTTCGGGTTACTATAACCTTGTAAAGTTTGAAGAGATGCCTCCAGATTTGTTCCTCCTGCTTAAGTTGTTTTAGCTACTCGGGCTTTTTTTTTTTCCTGGTTTCTACCAAAGCATAGGGTTATTTTTTCTAAATCTGTGAAATCACTATGTTGGTAGCTCCATGGGGACTGCATTAAACCTGTAAATCACTCTGGGTAGTATGTTAGCAATGTTGATTCTACTGATCCATGAATTGATATTATTTTTGATGTTTTTTCCTCAGTGTTTCATAATTCTATTTGTAGAAATCTTTCACCACATTGGTTAAGTATCTTCCTAGATATTTTATTTTCTTTGCAGCTACTGTGAATAGTATGGAGTCTTTGATTTAACTCTCACCTTGACTGTTCTTTGCGTAGAGAAATGCTACTGATTTGTATACATTGATTTTGTAACCTGAGACTTTACTGAATGTATCAATTCAAGGAGTCTCTTGGTGGATTCTTAGGGTTTTTCTAGATACAAGATCATATTGTTAGCAAAAAATGATAGTTTGACTTCCTCTCTCCAGACCCTTTATTTGTGTCTTTTGCCTGATTGCTCTAAGAGGTCCTGCCCTATGTTGAATAGAAGTGACAATAGTGGGCATTCTTGTCTTGTTCCAATGTTGTTCCATTCTTATCTTGTTCCACACTGCAATATTTTCTACAGTGTGGGTACCAATTCTTCCCCATAGATCTGATAATAATTGACTGCATTCACATTTTGCCCATGACATTTTTTTTTCTTTTTTTGGAAACTTTCCCTAAGTGCTGCTTTAATCACATTGCTCATTATTAGGCCGTTCAGGAGTTTTATTTCTTTCTGATTGAGTCTGGGGAGATTGGTGTTTATAGAAGTTTTTCCCTTTTTTCTATGTTTTTGAGTCAATGTGTAGAAAGATGTTCATAGTATTCACACATGATATTTTCTATTTCTATGGTATCAGTTGCTATATCTCCTTTTCATATCTAATTGAGTTTATTTGGGTCCTTTCTCTTCTGTTTCTGGCTAGTCTAGCAAGAGATTTGTCACTTCTCTTTATCTTTTCAAAGAAGCAACAATTTGTTTAATTGAACATATTTCTAGAGGAGGATGGAAATCTGTGAAATCCACTCTCCTTTCCCAGCACAGTTTTCTTCTTGGCCATGTGAATTGTATTGGTATGTCCATTCTAATCTCTGAGACAGTAGGTGGCACCTATAGCTGAGAATTGACCTCACTCTATATAATTCTGTCAGTAAATGTTGTGAAGGGGTCTGCAAATTGACCTCCCTGTCATTAGGTAGTGCTTGTCTGAAGAAACAAACTGAAGTGTTGTTTTGGGATCTGTGATAGGCTCTAGTCCCTCAGGGGGAACACTTTAATGCCTCAGATATTGGGTGGGGACGTGCAACTTCTGGGTGTATCTTATTCTCCCCTACAGTGGAGGCAGGTAGGGGGAGTGAGGCTGGGAAGGAATTGGTTGAGTAACATTTTCCTCAGGCTTCATAAAAGCTGGTAATGTCACTGTTTTTGAAGAGTTCAAATATCTGCTCTACCTTCTAGGGAAGTCTACCAGAGTAGTGTGGAAGTGGCCCCACCAAATCAGAAATTCTACTTGTGGAGGTGGGGGCATCTGAAATTCACCATCTGGTTGTCCAGCTCTCAACTCTTCCCCAGCCTGCATGTCTGACCAGCCAGGATGTGCCTATGTGAAATACCAGCAGGCAAGGAAGTTCCATGTGGGCACTTTGGATCCACTGCAAGTCCCCAAGGTAAGAGGGCTGGCCCTCACTATGTGCAGAGGCCTCAGCCTAGAGTACACACCCACTGGAGAGGGGTGGCTACTCGCCAACTTCTTAGGATAAACTGCTCTCCTGGTTGGAATGGCTGAGGAAGCTGTTGTAGCTCCTGATCAGCCTTAGTACTTGACTGCACATGCCTAATTGCTAAGACTCCTGGGAGTGGGGTCTTCCTTGTAGAGGGACACACCCTAACTCAACAGTTTAGTTTTCCTTGGGGATATGGGCATTCTCCCAGATTACCAAATCTTGGAACCCCACAATAGTCTAGCATCAGTTCTGTCCATGTGGACTCCATCATCACTTGAGTCCAGTTTCCAGAGTTCCCTCATGTGTCCCCCAGCAACCTGCTCAAGTCCAGTGGGTACTGGACCCTGCCTGCCTATCCATCTGTTGCAGTATGACTCCATGTAATGCAGGTAGGCAGGAAGTTCCCAAATTTGGCACCCTGGGTATTCTGCACCCTGGAACCCACTTGCCATGGGAACCTCAGGCTGTAGTAGGCATCCATTAGGAAGAGACATCTGCACCACGTTCTTGGTGCTAAGCACTCTCTGGTTGCAGCATGTAGGGGTGCAGGCCTCTGAATGAAAAAAAAAAAAACTAAACTAAAAAAACTAGTTCTTCAGACTCTCCTGATATTCCATCTAGAAACGTGTCCCACATGAAATGTCCAAGCTTGGGAATTATGCAGGTTCTTCCCACTAATCCATGGTTGTTGCTGTTCCTGGGCTTATGGGGGTGGGAAAACTCCAAGAAACGCAGTACCAAACTGGTTATCAAAGGCTCATGGAAGAGGGCTTGGGCTCCTCCTCCTTTCACTGGGCTCTGACTCTCTCTGTGTTTGCTCCTAAACTTATCTTTTTTCCTTTGTCTTCTTCATTGCTTCTCCATTCTCCTCTGTGAGGTCCCCAGCAGGCTCCAGCACTTCCTGCAGTAATCTAAAACCAATCTCCATCTTATCTACCTGCTCCCCAATTCGGAATCCCATCTGCCCTCTGGGATGGTCCATCAAGCAGTGTTTCCAGCTAACCATCTTGCTCCTTCCTTCTCATAATTGTCGGATTTAAAAATTTTTGCCTAACTGCTGTTTGTTTAACAGACCTTTTCGTGACTTCAATTTGCAATTTTCATACATCTTTGGCCCATTTTCTATTAAGTTGCCCTATGTATTTATATCTGAACTTCATGTTACCTGGAAAATAGCTTTTTTCATTTTTATATGTTACAAATATATTCTACTAATTGCAGATTGTTTTGTAGTTTTCTTTATGAGGTCTTTTTGGGGAGCTGACATTCTCAAATGCAGCATAATTAAATTTACTGATTTTTAAAATGTATGCTAAAGATTTAGGGTTTCTTTTATCCTAAAGTTTTAACGATAGTCATATATATTCTCTGAAACTTTGAATATTTGTCTTCCTTACTCTGAAGTCAGAGAAAGTATCTCTCATAGTCTAAAAACCTTACCTTTCTTAATAATTAATTTTACCTTTTCTAATACATAATTTAATTCAACTGTAATTGTTTTTTTGTATCTTGGGATCAAATGTTGTATTTTGTATTTTTTCCTTTAAAATAACCAATATTCTCATCCCCATTTAGTGAATCATGTCTATGTGTTGTCCCAGTGTTTGTGTTTCCTTCCTGTGCTGATACTACACATTCCTTATTACTGTAATTTGTCTTATTATAGTCTTATTGTCTGGAAAGGCAATTTGCTCTACTAGTTTGTTTTTCATCCAAAAGAAATAGAAACCATTTGGGACTTTGCCTGGAATTGTATTAAGTATATATGTAATTATGTGTATTACCATGTATATACAAGTTTGGAGGAAAATAAACATATTAATAATATTAAATCTCCCTATCAAATATATCTATTCATGTTTGTCTTTTTAACGTAATAAGTTTTTATAATTTTCTTCTCACATATGTTACTTTTAATACTCATTTATAGATGTTTTTCTATATTTATAAATGATATTATAAAATTACATTTTGCATATCTTGGTACTGGCATATAGAAATGTAATTTGTTTTCAGGTATTGATTTTTAGCAAACCAAATAATCTTATTAATTCTAATAATGCTTCAGTATTTTCTATTCAGTTTTCTATTAGGATACTCTATGCATTTTGTGTCTTTTAAGCCAATTTATATAACTTCCATTAAAATTTTGTTTATCTTACTATAATAGCTAGGAACTGCACTACCATGATGAACAGAAGTGGTGAAAAGTTTAATATACCTTAATTGCTTACTAGGTGTCTATATGTTGTTCCTTCTACCTCTTTGTCATGATGAGATGTCAATTTTCATTGAATACTTTTACTATCTATTGAGATGGTCATACATGTTAAGTTTTAATGTAATTTTAAAATCTATTTACTTATCTAATTTATTGTTTTTCCTAAAGGTCATATTTCTTTTAATTTCATTTTGGTGCCTATTATCTTCTTGAGTAAAGTTGTCTTTAATTAATTTTTTTCCACCGCCTTTTTACCCTATAGCTTTCCTTAGATGACTATGCACTTTGTATATTTCTCCTTTATTTGGCTGTTGTATATTCTCGTGTAGATTTTAGTTTTTCAATTTTTCATCTTGTAAGTTCCTAATTCTTCTGAGAACTACTGTCCTGAATTAATTATGTGGTTATATTTTCCACATAGCCCATCCTCTTTCCCTTAAATACTGAAGGTCTTACAGACTGTAGATTACATTTCAGTGTACTATTCAGTCCTCTTATCTAGTTGGGTAGACGGAGCTGCTGTCATGGTTGTTTACAGTGGGGAATCTCTATTTGCATACTCTCTATTTTTCTTTAAAGCAATAAACAATTTGAAAAGCTCCTTTCCTTGATGGTAGAGTGAATGTCAGAATTCACCTTATAACTCTCTGGTATTCAAAAGCTGAGACAAGAGTGCCACAGCAGTCCTGAATATCATCTCAACTGTTTTCTTCCTAGTCTATGCATTGCTAGTGATCTTCCAGAACAACCTGTAAAACATACAGCTGGCTACTTGGTCACACATACAACCTTTGCCCCTCCAAGTTGATGGTTACTAGAGAAAATATGTATAACTCCCTATATTTATTTCTCTTAATTCTATATTATTCTTGGGAAAAGGAGAAATAGATGTAAACAGGAAGATAAATATCCTCTTTTTGTTAAGTCCAAATTAATAATGCATATCTTTTTGAAATAATTTGCAATTAGTGTAAACCCAATTCTAAATTCTGATAGAGTTTTCTGTATAACATCATGCTTGTTTATGTTTAATCTTACGTATCTTGTAGTGGAGTGTGCATAAGTTTGTACATAAAGACATCTAGACCATTTTGGGGAAAACTTTCAGTCTCTAGAATGTCTATAGTCTGACAGAATCAGAACCACTACAAATACACATGTATCATCTTTTAAAGCTTATTACCTTAAGAGACCATTTCAAGTGCATTACTGTTAATTTTTAATGAACTATAGCTTCTTGTCTTTCTAATAAGAAATTGCCCTTGAAAATGCCTGTATTATCCCTTGGATAATTAGGATAAGGGTAGTTTCTCTCCTTCTAAATATTTTAAGGTTAGCTCCATTCCTTACATATACCTTGACCTGGTTTTCTGTTGACTTTGTAGTTGATATTTTGATTCCTGGGCCAAAGATTTATTGTTGGTTAAGTGCTAAGTTTCTAAAAAGATTTAACTAAGCATTCAACCAATATAATTTTGTATCCTGAAAAGACTTACTCTAATTAAATACAGGTCAACTGTGTTGTTGGAGTGGTATGCTTCCCCTTTACTATTTCCCTGAATAAATGGATTAAAAATTAGAAAATTTAGTATCCCTATTTTACACATCTCTGTCTTTAATCCCTATTTCTTCATAAAATGGTTTCTTTTACATTTTTAAACTTAATCTATGCAAAATATTCCTAACTTTGACCTAAATCATGTAATTATTTTTAATTATTAAATAAATCTGGAAGCAATGAGGAAAGGGCTACTAAACCTAAATTAGAGTCGTGAAGGAGAAGAGTTCAGTGAATGAGAAATTATGAGAATGTTCAGAGGGGCTAAACTATCCGAACGATCATTCTAATATTAATAAAAGGAGAGGGATTAATGCTAGACATGTAACAAAGCATATTTCAAAAAGTCACTAATGGTGAAAGTATATGTGTGACTACATGCAGAGGGCCTGTAGTGCAAGGGCCTGAAATACTAGAGCACAACTTATACATGAAGAATAATGCCCTCTTGCCATAGAAAATAGAAATTAGATATACTCCCTTGTGATAATAATATAAATTTAATGTCAAAACCTAGACATGACCTCAATAGTCTAGGTTCATTTTTATTCTTGTCACAAGATAGATTAATACTAGCTATCCTCAAAATAGAATTAATTTTGAAGACATTCTGCAAGATGTTAAAAAATTTTATAAATCAAACCAAAGAAATTATTATATATGAAATTATATTACAGCTAACTTAATGATGCAGTTTTTCTCAGGATCTATGTAAATCAAAACAATATAGTCTATGGTGGCATTTTTGAAATTTTTCTATAATCCTGTTTGACATCTATTCATACCTGTTGTAGAAAGTCTTCAAAATCCATCTGGTCCACACATAGAACACTGAGGATGTATTAGATTCATTCAAGTCCTGAACAGAACACAAACTCTCTCCTCACGCTTGTCCCCCAAATGAAAATCATGAGATTTTCAGAAACAACTTAGCTAAATGCATAGTTGAAGTTTCCACAGGAATCCTGAACACATCATCCTCAATCTACTTTCAGTATCACATATGTGAAAATATAGAGTGATCCCCCAAATAGTCTTATAACCCAGTTTCAAATGATTCCGATGAGAAAAGTAATTTGGCTTTGTAAAGAAGGACTCATCACAAAAGGTGCACAAACTAACACCACATAAACTTCTGAGATAAAAGCATAAAGAGAGCTGAGATTTATGAAACTAGTCACAGAGTAGAGACTTTCTTTTCTATATTTAGTGAAAAAAAAATAAGTAGAAGGCCTGGCCCAAGTAGTAGGGAAGATGGGTAACATCCATGAACACCTGAAAGAAGAAATAATTGTAACTGTTACTTCTTAAAGAGAATAAGAAAATGCAAAATGGAAAATGTATCCCACATAATATAGAGGAGGATTGATGTGCCGGTCAAATGTGACTTAAGGTACTGAGACAACTTGCTGATGTAAAACCTACATATTTGAAGAGTCAAGGTGAATAGAGAACAAATGCTTGGAGGGGCTCAAAAGTTCTAATGCAATCTCAGACAGTTCTGAGCGAACAGCATCCAATAGAATCCATGCCTTTCAGATCACAATTTAAAAGGTTTTGTCCTGGGGCAAGTAAAACAATAAATAATGAAATATGTGATGTCTAGAGAAGGAAAGAGTACAGAACATTCAGAAATCATGTCATTTCAGAATGAGAAGTGTTGACATTTGGCTTGAAAATATAACAGGCCCTAATTGTCTTTATAAATTGAAATATAGGCTACGGAAAATGATTATACTAAATCAGAGAAGCTACAGATAGAGATTGAGCATAACAGCATTATAGCGCTTGCAGCAGTTGAAAATGTAATTGGTTGCCTTACGAGGTAGTCAACTCCCTATCAAGTCTTTAAGCAGAGCCTGAATGACCACCTGCCATTCCCTTAGAGAATATTTTTGAATTAGGTGGAAAGTTTAACTATGTAACTGCTAAATACTCCTCCCATTCATGAATGTCAATTACAGCATTTGTATTACACTTAGAGTAAAATTTCAAGATCATATATTAGTAATACACAAATGAAAATATTCATTCTTACTTGGAAAAAAAATATAAGATCTGACATAAATGGCCATTGTCATTCTGCCTTTTCATTGTATGTAAAACAATTTAATCTTGGAGTTTTAGATTCTTGGGGAGGATAACAATGAAATTATTTGTAATTAGAAACTAAAAAAGATGGACTACTAAAATATTTCCCTATCTAGAAGTTCAATTTTTTTCTTGACAATTTAGGATACCGAAGATTATACCCTGGTTGCTTTATCTACTGTTTTATTTTTTTAAAAATCAATAATACCCAGCTCTCCACATTGTTGGAAGGTTAGTTATAGTTTGGCGGGCTAACATCTTTACTGAGCAATCTTCACCACTATAAAAACATGTTTTGAGCAATCCTCTGGCATCTTCCAACCCTTTTTGTTTGGTTTTTAATTATCCTATTATTTTATACTTAATAACTCATATTTGTTTTTATTTCTGATAAGATAAAAAAATTAAAAATACATCTCATCACTTCATAGACTTCTACTAGTTTTTGCTTTAAATGAATACACTAAACAAAAGAAACATTAATGACTTAAAACGATTTCATAAAAAAGGCTGCTGGTTTGTCTGTGCAAGAATATCTGTGATATATACACTGTGGATTCCCAAAGGGAAAAGATAATATTCTAACTCAGGTCTGAAGCTTACATCAGCCTGAAGCCAAAACAAACAATTTTCTTTTTTTAACAGAAAATTTATAGTCAGAGTTGAGGAAAAACGGCCATTACCAAATTTCTATTTACTATAGCTGCTCTCCATAACTCCCTAGAGACCTCTCCCTCTTCCTGTAAGGGAAGGAGCAAGTGAAGGTCGGTTGCCTTAGGAAATATAACAGGGGTGGGGCTTCCAGCTCCATTTCTTAGGACTTGGGAGTATCTGACTTCCAGGTACATATTGCTGAATTAACAGGCAGGACTTGGAGGAAGCCAGAGTTGTTTTATTTTTCTATCTGGAGTTAGTTCTTAGGAATAATAATACTTTAGAAGCATTTTTGTTCTTCTGTAGATTCCAGTGACTGTCTCCCACCCTACTGAGAAGAAGCCTGCGGCTCGTCTTCCGTTCATTTCCCTTTGTCTTCCTTCCATCTATTCTTGCTTACTAGGTGGCTTGTATTCCTGTAGCAGGTTCTTAAGAGTCACCTATTTCAAAATACAGTTCTTGTTTAAAAATTAAAGCTGTTTGGTTCTAGATTTTATCACTTCCTTGCCTAGATTTTTTTTATTTCTTTTGGGCTCTAGAAACCAGGGCACAATCCACTGGACACAGCCATGGGCAGAGTAAGAAAAGATTTTCAGGTTTCTTACCATTAGGACACGTTTTTAGTCTAGTAGTTATACAAATCACACTGTTGCTGTCTTATGTGTAAACTGCAGCTTATTCTGAGTGATGTACCTGTAGGTAGACATGTTATGAGAGTTTATTCTTAAATAGTGAAAAATATACAGTAAATAGATTGGGATGTACATATCATTATTGATGTAAATGTATCAGGAAGTGAAGGCTGGTATTTTATATTTTTGGTTAGCCATCAGCCTGTGTACAAATACACTGCTTGTGAGCCAGATTGTGTGACTGCGGGGAGCTGACTTAACCTCACTTGGACGAGGAAAAAAGAGAGTTACCACGCTAGATGTTCTCTAGGGTATTTCCCAACTTAAAATTTCCATTATTCTTACAGCTTTTAGAATATGCCAATAATTATAAACATGCTTATCACCACTTGAATTCAGATGTGTGACTCCATTTATAACTGCAAATGAAACAAAATTAAAACATTTACTTAGAGGAAAACTTACTATAAATTCATACAGATGGTTCTATTTGTACACAACACTATGCACAATAGATCTGTGGAAAGGAGTTTAAAATAAAATAAAACTCTGTGCATATGATTGCCTGGTTATCATTGCGCTGTGCTCTAGACTGCAAGAAACAGAGCCCGCGAACATTCATCATCGTCTGTAGTTATAATCAAATAGAACAGCTAGAAAAATGTCAACTCGGAATGTAGTTTAGCTCCAGGGGGCGCTGCTGTACTGTGCATCACGTTTGGTTTACTGATGAAGGCTTAAACGAGATTTCATTAAGAAGTTCTGCAGGTTTCAGATACAGAAAAGGCACATAAACTATTTATAATCAATTTAAACTTTGAGAAAATTAGGTAACTGTGTAAAATATTTATATGCAGTTTTTGGAAATGGATGTTTCTTTTGTTGGTAAGAGTATCTGCTTTCTGCAGCAACTCAACTATGCTTGTGGAGAGGACTGTTTTTATTAACTTTTGCAGTCAAGGTCTCATGAAGGGCAATATATGTTTCAGTTATGGATTATTATAAAGCACTCTGCCTTGAAATTCAAAATGTACACAAAAATGACATACTTAATTCTTAGACACTGCCATCATTTAATTGTCTCTGCCTTTGTTATATTCAGGTAATCTCTGATCAGAAGGCTTCTGTGTAATTATGTAAATTCTGTGACTAAAGACATCTTTCAAAAAATAAAACATCTCAAAAATAGTAGTGGCTCAAGATAATCTCAAAGTAACCACTTGTCTTTTATGAGAACGGTAAGAAATGAGGAAAGTCAAGGTGAGAGGCAAGTACAGAAGTCAAGTTCAGCAGTCTCATAGCTTTTAAGAGCATATTTTAAGAAGTACCTGGAGAAATGAATTATGTCATTTAAGCTATTATATACGGATTATGAATACCTAACAAAACCTGTAAATGTAATGAAAGCCCAAATCAGGATATTGAAACTGGTAGAATTTCTTAAACCTACGTGCAAGTTTAACTCAAATATCACTGTTAAAATATTAATACAACTTAACTTGACATTTGTAAGCCAGGTAGAGGTGACTTAGAACAGCCAAAAATCTTTTAAGTAAAACACTGAAATTCTACATATACTAAGGTAACTTCTGGTCAATTGTAGTACATGGAATATAGTACATTGGTATAGATAATATACCAATGAATGGGTAATTTAGATTTTTCATATTAACCATTGTGCATATACGATATGATTTTAAATTCGGTTGATTACTCTAACAGCAAGGTTGAAGGAGGGGGGATTAAAGGTAGCACATATAGAATGCAAGGAGATGGTTTGGAGAGTTGTGCAATAATCCTGCACTGACATATTGATCTTAAATGTGAAGTAAAGGGGCAATTTTTGAGATATTTTTAGGAGATAATAATTGATGGAACTTAACTGACTGAATTAAAGGGATGGATGATGAAAAAAGGCCTCCTCTGTGATTTTGTAAGATGGTGGAGGCATTAGCTGAAAGGCAGGTGTCTGTTTGGATGTTTGGGTTTGGCACAAAAACATACACTTCAGAAAATCACTAGCAAGTAATATGAAATAAACGAATCCATCATATAAATCAGCCTATCAATTTATTTATTTCAATTAGTCTGTGGATGGACAGCTTGTTATTGAAATTGGTCACTTATATACCTTGATTCTGGGAGTAATAAGCTCTCTTAGCTACAAGATTTTAGAACAGGGTCTAGTGCAGACACTCCAGCAACAATTCTGAGATGAGTTCTCTTTTCACATCTGATGCTTCCAAATCAAAGGTGACCGTTCACATATTCTCAAGAAAGTCTAACATTTGAAGGAAAGTGAAGACAAAGGCCTATTACTCACAAAATAAATAAATATCATAAAATATAATAAAACCATTTTATTATGAGACTAGGTATTAATTCTAATCTGAAAAGTAAAAATCAACCTCTGGATATTTGACTGAATGTGCCTATAGATGATCCCAGCTTCCAAGCTTCAAACTGTCTGGGTGAGGTCTTTCCTGAGCATTCTGGGAAGAAACAAGCAACTCCTCTTGTGTCCTGCTGGGACTCCTGATCCTTAGAATTTTTAAGCATAATTAATGATTGGCTAATACCTGTTCATTCTGAGTCACTTGTGAGCAACTTCTAACAGACTACAGATGACCAATTGAATGACACATTGAAAGAAAGAAGCTATGCTGCCTGGGGAGAGCAGCACAGGTTGGCGTGAAAGTCTGGCGTTCTTGGTACCAGAGAGTTCAGATTCTACCCTCACCATCTCCTCTCACTCTCTCCTTTTCCCAGTTTCTAGTATCATTTACATCTGTTTGTGTCCACAGGTGCCTCCCATTTAACTCCCAATTATGGGAGAGCACATGTGGTGTCTCCTCCCATTCCCAAGTTAGTTCAGTAAGAATAGTAGTCTCCAGTTCCATCCAAGTTGCTGCAAAAGACATTCATTCATTCCTCTTTGAGGTTGAGTACCATTCCATGGTGTATGTGTATGTGTGTGAGTGCGAACCTGTGTGTGTGGGCACACACACATTTTGTTAATTCACTCATGAATTAATAGACACAGGCTAATTTCACATCTATGCAATTGTAAATTGTGCTGTAATAAACATTTGAATACAGAGGTCTTTTTTGGATAAAATGACTTCTTTTCCTCTGAGTAGATACCTAGTAGTAGAATGGAAGATCAAATAATAAATCTACATTTGTTTCTTTGAGAAATCTCCGTATGCTTTCCCCAGAGGTTGTGCTAATTTGCAGTCCCACTGACAATGTATAAGAGTTCCTTTCTCTTTGCACTTAGGTCAGAATCTATTGGTTTTGGACTTTCTAATACTGGCCATTGTGACAGGGGTAAGCTGGTATCTCACTCTGGTTTTCTTTCTTTCTTTATTTTTTTATTGTTGGGGTTCATTGAGGGTACAAAGAACCAGATCTCATTGTGGTTTTAATTGCATTTCTCTGATGATTAGTGATGTTGAGCATTTTTTCTATATGTTTTTTGGCCATTTGTCTGTCTTTTTTGGAGAAACTTCCGTTCATTTCTTTTGCCCACTTTTTAATAGGGTTGTTATTTTCTTGTGAGTTCTTTGTAGATTCTGGATATTGGCCCCTTGGTGGATGTATAGTCTGTGACTATTTCCCTCTATTATATAGGATTCCTATTTACTGTGCTGAATATTTCTTTTACTCTGCAGAAACTTTTTAAGTTAATCAAATTCCATTTATTTACTTTTATTGCTTCTGTGTTTGCCTTTGGGGTCTTATCCAATAATATTTTGCTTTGGTCAATAACAAGAAGACTTTTTTCTATGTTTTTCTAGAACTTTAAGGGTTTTATGCATTACATGGAAGTCTTTTATCCATGTTTAGTTAATTTTTGTATATGATGAGAGATAGGGGTCCTGTTGCATTTTTTTACATGTGGCTATTAGACTGGACCAGTTTTAGGTGCCAGAAAACTATAGATATTGCAGAATCTTCAAAATAACAAAGGTATTATGTATGAATAGGAGATACTTGAATTGGAAAAAAAGGAACTTAAGTCATTTTGACTATTACACTGTCAAGGTAGGTTTCCTCCAACATGCCCTTCTAATTCAAGATATATAAATGTAAAAACAAGATGAACATTTTTGCATATTAACACTTATAGGCCTGACTTTGATTCAATCTTTCCATCCACTTGCTTTTAGGAAGGGAATTCTTCTTTTTGATATGTTTAGAATATGTATTTCGTTTTCCTTTCCGGGCTTTATTTTGTAGTCATGCTATTTGGTACAATAATGATCATCAGTAAATGAAGCCTTTCCAGAACCAAATCTAGAAATGTTGGAACCCTGCTGAGATGTGAATAGTTTCCATATAAAAACAGACCCTAACTTTTTTGTTTCTATTTTTAAAAAATTGAAACCACCAAGGCTAATGCTAACGCTCGATTGTTTACTAGACATTATGACTACAAACATGAAAAGTCACCTTGGAAAGCCAGACATTTTTCACTCTATTTGTCTTAATTAAGTCACTGCCTTTAGCTACTCTTCCAATGACAGCCAAAAAGGGATTATCATCCAATTACTCCAGCGTCAGCCACAAATAGTTCCTGTGCCATGCTGAAAACGACAATTATATTTATCTCCTATGACTTTATACACCCTCACTTTCATATATATATAAATTTTACAAAATATTATGCTATATTTAATGCATGAATTTGGTGTACAATTTTAGCAATTCTTTTTAGAATGTAAAAATCAACATAAAATATAGACACGGTATAATGAAAAAAATGAAAGCTATATATTCTTGCTATTCGAAGTAATAAATAAAATCAATTCTTATCTCAGTAGACTCATCACAATAGCTAACAAGTCGATTTCTAACAAGCCTTGGGAAGTTCTAATCTTTGCAAATGCCAGCAATAGAGCAATGCAGGGAGCCTGCCCTTCTCTGATGAGATGATACAGCATGGCTACCAAAACCAAGCATAAATCTTCCAAATCCTAACCTCTGTTGTTAGGATGGGCATTGTGACCTCGTTTTCTTTAAAAGGAGAAAGATAATCTTGACCTGCTCCAGATCTAGACAAATACATCTCATGGGTTAAAGAGGATCACCATGTTATCACTACTTGGCAGATAGTAAACTTTTGGAATCCCCATAGCTGGATGAAGTAACTCCACTGAAAGTTCCATGGAGTTAATGGCCAACCCTGGGAAGCTCAGCACTGAGTTCCACACACTCAGGGGGACCTAGTATAAATTTATGAGTAACTGGATGAATGAGTGAATTGATGTGTCCCTAAGGTAGAGAGATGAATTGCAAAGCACTACAGGTAAATAAAACGACC
>CAUYQV010088294.1:0-23568 GCA_963574575.1 Galagoides demidoff
TGGTCCCAGCTACTTGGGAGGTGGAGGCAGGAGACTCACTTGAGCCCAGGAGTTGGAGGTTGCTATGAGCTGTGATGCCATGGCACTCTACCCAGGGGGATAGCTTGAGGCTCTGTCTCAAAAAAAAAAAAAAAAAGAAAAAGAAAACTATCCATCCTATAGCAAACCAAAAAAAATAGGTCACAAATCAATATATTCAATATGACCCTACTTTTGTAATATACATGTAGTGATTACATATGTAGTACATATATAACTTTATCCATACATAATTTCATTGTATATATAGTCATCCAACATATTACAAAGATTGCATACCACTAAATGAAAGAACATTGCTAAATTCTGACACTGTCGATTTAAGATAAACCCAAATTTCAGAAACATTAAGAAGTAAAAAATGCATCATAGAATTAATGAAATATATATATACATATAGACTATATATGCATAGAAAAAAGTAGAATATATTATACTAAAATAGAAACATAGGTTATCTCTAAGGTCAGTGATTCTCAACCTTCCTAATGCCGTGGCCCTTTAATACAGCTCCTGTGAGTTGCGACCCACAGGTTGAGAACCACTGCTCTAGATGATATAATTATGGATATTTTCTTCTTTGTGATTTTCTGTGCATTCTAAATTTTGCGTATTGAAAAGGTGATATATTTAGACATTTATTGATAGAAAAACAATATATTGCCCACCCCACACCCAAATCTTCTAACCCTTCTCTTTTTGAGACAGTCACACTCTGTTGCCCCGGCTAGTCTTAAATTCTTGGCTCAAGCTGGTCTTGATTCCTTGCTCACTTTGGCCACCCAAAGTGCCAGCATTAAAGCACGAGCCACTGTGCCCAGCCCTTTCTCCTTTTCTCTTATTCTCCTCTCTATTCTCTTGAGGGCATTTGTCCAGACCCCAATCCAGTGCTGTGCTGAACCACATCAGAACTTGCGGCAAGAGGGAAAATCCTGGCTTTAATGTAAGCAAACTCAGTTAATATTTTCAAAATCTACTTCTTGGCTTATTTCATTTTCAATTGAGAAATTGCCATGTTTGACAATTTCTCTTGATCAGGTGATGACCCTAAATAAAGTTTAATTAGCTTAAGCTTTAATAAAATCCTAACAAATTCTGTTTCAGAGTAACTAAAACACTTAAAATAATGTTGTGAGTTTTGATACATTTACTATTAAACTTTCCAATTTTTTTCAACTACTCTAATGCTCTAGGAAAAAGCAAGCATTAAAAACATCTAGAAAAACATGTATGGCGTGGTGTACATTTATCCTTTGCCTCTCTTCTTTAAATTTTTGATGCTTTGTCCATCATAAATTTTTTGCATTCATTTTGATGTTTTTAAGATATTGCATTAAAATATTATTTATCTTGACTACTGAGTATTTTTGTGCCACCTTAAATTTTGTGCCCAAGGCAAGTGGCTCACTTGCCTGACCCCTAGTCCTGGCCCTGCCCCAGTCATAGTAACGCTTTTTACATTCATCAGCCTGATACACTATGGGTGTCTAGAGGAGAGAGCTGAGGCTTATCTATCCTTACATTTCTGCCTCTGACCCAATACCTAGCAGAGAGGCAAGAACATGATGGGCTTCACCAGCATTTTGTTGAAGAAAAGAATAAAGGAAAGAAGGAAAATAGTTATAATAATGGCTAATCATTATATCATCTACTGAATATTTATTGTGTACCAAATAATGAGTTGGACATTTTGCTTAATCAATCTAACATCCAATACTAAAAATAATATATCCATTTTACAGATGAAGACACTGAGGCACAAGAGGTAAGTGAATGATAACACATGAGTGATTGTGGCAGCACTTGGAGCAGATCTGCTTGGGTTCCTAAAACATCTCTTGCTTTGACTGTTTCTTTCCTGAGCACGGGAATGAGATAAGGAGGAGGAAGCAGGAATATGGGTGAGAAAAGAGGTAAAGGAACGTGTAACTTAGAACCAATCTATCACACTTTCACATCAGTTATCTCATCTGAACTTCGTAACAACCCTAGACGTCATTAACCCACTTTAAGATAATAAGCGTGACACAAGGATATCAAGGAGACTTGCTCAATTCCTCCTGGTGAGGGGAGAGGGGAGTGAGGTGAGAGGTAATGACGGCTGAGCAGGACCAACTGGCTTCCCTTCTAACCTCCAGGCAAGCTGATGGCTCCCCTGCACACTTCCCCAGCTAGTAGAGCCAGCACCTTTTCCTGAAGTCAGGTCTCCCGCATTTGGCCACAGGCCCCACCCATAATGGGCGTCTCCTCCCCAAGGACTGCGTGTGTATGTGTGTGTGGAAGGAAGAGACCTGATAAGGGCCAGAGCTGACTTGAACAGCCAGCTACCCTTGTCTTGCATCAACTGATCTGCTCCCCACCAAGTTTCCTGCCTTGGGTGGGGAAACCACCTGAAGCACACTGATGTGAAAAGTGAAAGAACAAGAACATCCAAAACAGAACCTAAATTGACCTAGAAATAAAAACAATATTGTGAAGAAGAAATGAAATTCACAGAACTTCCTAAGAAGAAGTCATCTTGGGTCTTTGTAGCTGGTGGGGAGTGGGGGGTGGAGGGTTCAGACATGTCCTGCAGAGGCACTTAGGGAAAGAATTTCAATTATGAACATACAGAGATAATTTCTGGAGAGAGGGACTGAAGGCCCAGGAAGGTAGGAAATGTAACTTTCATTGTATATTTTTTCACACTGCCTTTTTTTAAAAAACCATCTGCATATATAAGTTTTTGTTTGTTTGTTTGTTTTATGAGACAGATACCTAGGTTTTATGTGTCACCCTAGGTAGAATGCCGTGGCGTCATAGCTCACAACAACCTCAAATTGGGCTCATGGATTCTCTTGCCTCAGCCTCCCAAGTAGCTGGGACTATAGGAGCCTGCCATAATGCCTGGCTATTTTTAGAGGTGAGGTCTCGCTCTAGCTCAGACTAGTCTTGAACTCCTGAACTCAGACAATCCACCCACCTTGGCCTCCCAAAGTGCTGGGATTACAGGTATAAGCCACAATGCCTGTCCCTGCATATGTAAGTTTTTCATCTAAAGAAAATCTTTTTTTTTTACGTGGCCTGCCACCAGTGGAGACCGAGGTCACAGTCACCGTTCTGTGATGGATCATCTGCAGACCTTCCTGGAGCAGTGGGAAGGGATCCCCGACCATGCCTCCTGCTAGAAGAGAAAGCTTAGTACATGACACAATAGCAGTGGATCTGCTATTATCCCGTGGACTGTGTGCACCTCTGAATTAGGCAGCTAATTGTTCTAAAGACAAGTTCAAAATCAGAGTCACAGTAGCTCACGCCTGTAATCCTGGCACTCTGGGAGGCCAAGGGAGGTAGATTGCCTGAGCTCAGGGATTCAAGACCAGCCGAAGTAAGAGCAAGACCGATCTCTTGAAAAATAGCCGGGCATTGTGTCGGGCACCTGTAGTCTCAACTACTTGGGAAGCTGAGGCAAGAGAATCACTTAAGCCCAAGAGTTTGAGGTTGCCGTGAGCGACGACTCCACTCTACTGGGGGCAAGAACTGTCTCAAAAAATAAATAAACTAAAGAAATAAATAAATAAATAAAATCAGAGTCAGCTGAAGTAAAATCAGATGAGTAATTTGATTACACGCTGATGCTGCTTTTTGGGAAGGTGGGCACAGGGCCGTCAGGAGCTTTAGGACTAGGGGTGGTGGTCATGACCCTGTCCTGGGAGAGAATGGAGATTACTCACCTGCAGTCAGGCTCAAGACACAAATGCTGAAAGTCACACAGCACAGTGGTAGAAAAGATGGAACACGAACAATAGGTCAAACCTGTACAGGGCGTGTCTAGCCCCTGAGAAGAGAGAAGTGAAGGGCAGCAGCCCATAGTCTTCCACAGAGATGCTCCTCTGCCTGGAAACATAGCTCTCAAGTAAGGCAGGTGGCAAGACGGTGGCAGCCGGGCCAGTGCGTTGCATTAGAATGAGCCCTGAAAGTCTGCAAAGGAGTGAAAAGAGGCAATCTGGAGAGAAACAGACAGTCTCTCTCCAGAAGCTTAAACCCCAGAGTCTCTGCTGTGAAAGGAAGGGAATGTGGAGGGGTTATCAGCTGCTTAGAGTTAGGGCAGATGGACACCTCCCTTTCTACCCACGTGGGAATATCAATCCTTCCCATCTCGCTGATCTCGGGTAGCTGGCAGGCTCTTCTTCTGCATACTGCTAGCCTTCTCTCGAGATACTATCTGGGAACACCTCTGTATCTGGCCTCCTTCTGACTAGCTCAGCCCTCCCTTGGGGTCCCAGATTAGAAAACAGGATTATTTTTCTTCATTGAATTGTTAATCACTAAGTGGCTTTCCCTGTCCTTTCCCAATTCATGTCAGGCCTGTCCTCTTGCTAAGATCAACCCACCCATGTCCCTGTTCCCAACTCTTGGGGTCTTGGAATCACAAACATAGTCAACTATGCAAAGAAAAACAGAATGGCCGGTTCGAGTTTCTACCAGAGAAACTTTCCAAATTATGGGCTATTTGGAGTCATCCATGCTACTTCTCTATTACTAAAATAAAGACCGGAAAAATTGCATCACAGAACCACAGAGTTGGTGAGGACCCACGAGCAGACCAGGCCCTGGCAGAATGATTCAGAACATGGGTTTGGGAGTTGGATTTACCTGGATTCTAATTCCAGCCCTGCCACTACTTCTTCAATGGTTCTCATAGTTGAGTGTGCACCAGGATCACCTGGAGGACTTTAAAGACACAGATTACTCGGCTCCTCCCCAGACTTCGAATTATTAGGTCTGTGGTAGGGCCCAGACATCTACTATATTTCTAGCAAATTCTCAGATGATGAGGAGGCTGCTGGTCAGGGAACTACACTCTGAGAAACTCCCTAGCTGTGTGATCAGCCACCTCCCGTGTGTATTGGGGATAATAATCATAGGCATCTTCTGGGGCTGGGGTTTAACCTGCCACCCACCTGACACTAGGAACCCCTCGCAACGTTAGTGGCACACGGCTAATGCCAGCTCTTGTTGGATAGAGGGGAGGAGTCATTTGCCCAAGACCGTCCGGCAGATGAGAAGCAGACCTGGGACAGGGCCCGGGGGCTCCTCATTGCCCTGCCGGCCGCGTTCTTCCCTCCTGCGCTGAGGCCCCAGGCTCTGAGCCCTCCGGCTGGCGCGCAGCACGCCGCCGTTCCCTGCACGCGCAGCCCATCTCAGCTAATGCCGGGTCTTGGGGGTGGCTGGGACCCTCTGATCTTTATTGGCGCGGAGAGCCCGGCTGCGGAGACAGCACCCCCGGGTGGACCGAGATCAGCAGAAGCCCCCCGGGTCGGAGCCGCGCAGGAGGCACAGCCGGAGCGCGGTTGCACCTGGCCCCGGGAGGGGCGGGACGGGCGCGCCCCGCAGCCCAGGAGGGCCCGCCCCGGCCCCACCCTCCCGGCCGTCCGGTCTGGAAACTCTCAAGCTGCTGGGGAGACGCGGCGGTGGCTCTGTCTCGGCGCGACAGGTAAGCAGCATTAGGAGCCCGCGACCCTCTCCCCGACCTCGGCACTCGAAGTTCCCCGGAGTCTCCGGACTCCTCTAGTCGAGCTGGCTTCGCCCAAGTCCTCGCTCCTCACCACCCCCTCCTTCAGCCTTTCTCTCCTCCTCTTCCTCCTCACCACCCCACACAGTAAAATGAAGGGGCTGGGCCAGACTGGTCCCTCCTGCCTTCTCTCTTTGCTTGTCTCAGTGGCCTTTAGCTCCTCCCTCGGTGGGACCCCCCCCTCCACCTTTGCGAACTAAGAGATGAATGGGGAGCCCAGACCTCCGGGACTTAGAGGAATGGGAGGGGGACAAGCCGAAGCTCTCCCGGGAGGGCTCTACCCTCTCTTCTCACCCACACATGCCTCCGCATTGCTTCTGCGCCCTGTCCCCCCAGATTGGGCCACACCATCTGGCCCGGGTACAGAAAATCTTTGAGAGGTTCGCTCCTGCGGGTGCCTCGCTGCGCCTGAGCAGAAGGGGCGAGCGAGAAGCAGCCTCAGTGGTGGGGGGCGGTCTGAGCCTTGCCTGGTTCACCTTCCTGCGGAGGCTTCAGGCATTGGGGGTGTGGGGAGGGATTTGCATGATTTTGTAGGGGAGGGAGTCTGGTGAGTGTTCATGATTGTGACTGTTGCCAACTTCCCGATTTCTCCTCACTGTTCAGAACTCTAGGCCAGGCGTCCTCAAACTACGGCCCACGGGCCACATGTGGCCCGCCTAGGACATTTATCCGGCCTGTCGGGTGTTTTTGCCCCCGCTGCCTGTCCTGCTTAGCAGGCAACTCCTCCGGGGGCCTGTAGTCCAGCCCTCCAACAGTCTGAGGGACAGTGAACTGGCCCCCTGTTTAAAAAGTTTGAGGACCCCTGCTCTAGGCTGACAGAAGAGAGAATCAGCTTGTTACTTGCCCCCAGGGCTGGTCCTCCTAGACCCAAACCTCTGCAGGGCATAGGAGGGGGCTCTCCTGCATGTGTGCTGCAGGTGGTAGTCAGTTTGCCAGCAAAGCTTAGAAGAGGAACCCCCCCCCCGCCCCCATTAGCCACTCACCCATCACAGTAGTTCCTGAGAGGGTGTTAACTGTGCTTCTCAGCTCACCCCCAGGCCCCACATGCCATTTGCAGGCACTGGGTGAGGTTAATAATTTTGGACACACCAAAGAGCCTTGAGGGTTTATGCTCATTTTACCTGAGATGTGTGTACGCTATGCTGGCCCTATTCTCCTCTCCAGACAGATGAGCTGTATCCTTGCCCATAAGAGAAAGGGTAAGAAGAATGAGACAGGCAAATTCATGTGATGACTAGAACCAGGTCAGGTGAGTAGTTAGAACACAGTTTGGTTTAAATTACTCAAGAGAAAGCCAGTGTGGTTGCGAGCATTTCCCCAGCTCCTGTTCTTTAGGAATCCACAGGTAACAAGAGAAAACTTCCAGGGAACTAGGGCAGAGAAAAGGACAGGACCATCAAAGAAGGGAAGAGGAAAGTCTGAAGAAGGATACTGGGTTGCTCAAGATGACCTCACCACAGTAATCCTGCCCACAGTCAGCAGGAAAGCTGACTCCTACTCACAGCAGCATGGAAGAGTTAAGGGCCCAAAAGGGGAGGCCCTGATGCGTGTCAGGGGCCCTCTGAGATCAAAAACATCTTAGCCCAAATTCAGCTGGAAGAAATCTGGACAGGAAATATGATCGTGGACTTAGTCCATTGCCTAGAATAGAGGGCCTAGGGCTGAGGACTTCTCAATGCAGGGAGGTAGGCAGCTGACTCAGCTCTGTCACTAATTTAACCTTGGCCAAATCACATAAACCCTCCCTGGGTGGGGAGCAAATGAGCAGGTGTTCTTGAAAGTGCTTTGGCAAAGCTCCAAGCACCAACCAAAAGCAAGACAGCATGGCATCATGGTTAAGAGAGCAGACTTAGGAGATACATGGGCCTGGGTGCAAATTTGGTATCTGCTACTTTCTATCTGTGTGATCTGGTTACTTAATTTCTCTGTGCTTCAGTTTCCTTCTGTGTAGAACAGAGCAGACGACTGTAACCTGGTTCAATGTGGTGAGCCAGTAGTATTAAAAATGGTGATCCTCTGGCTCCCATGGACATAGTCCAACATCTCTAGCACTGGAAGTGAAACTAAGGACCAGAGTGGGTGTGTCCAGCTGCAGGGACTCAGTGAATGGCCATGCACAGTTGAGTGGACTCAGCTCCTCACAGAGCTCTCTGCCCCTCTCTGGAAAAACCCAAAATGTCCTTTCTCATTTGTTGGGGATGAGAGTGAGAATTTGAATAAGCAATAGGTCAAGTGCAGGGCAGTGCCTGTCTCTGTGCAGAGCTCAATGCTGTAATTGTGCTGTGTAAAAAGGCCTGCATGGTGAACAAGGATGGGTTCAGTCCAGAGAGAAAAACGACTGTTAGAAGACTCTTTCATGGCACCTGAGAACCCTGTGGGGTCAGGTTATTCCCTATACCCTGTGCAACCTGGTCCCAAGCCCTAGGTAGAGATTTGAAGAAAGAAACCCAATCCTCACCCTCAGCTCCACATATAATAGAGAACAAAGCTCAGACAACTGGGGCAGTGAAATAGCATAACCATGTACCTCAGAGCAGAGGGAGGTTACAGGGATTGGAAAGCCACAGTGGATTGATCAGGAAAAGCGTTCTAAGAATTGGGAAAAGAAGGAACACAGGACCTAAGTGGCCTAGTGTCTGAACTTGTTTGTTCTACCTCCTCCATAAACTCTAGTAGGGAAGTCCCACCCGGGGAAAGTGAGCGAAATTTGGGAACAAATACACCTGCAAACTGAGGGAAGTGAGATGAGCCTTAGTCTAGGAAGCCTTCTTGGAAGAAGGGGGTTTCTAGTAAGAATTTCAAAGAAAAGAGCGCTTGCTAACAAGAATAAGAAGGAAAAGGTTTTGAGGAGGAAAAGAGCCAGTGCCAAGAATTTGGTCAGGCATGAGGATGAGTAGCAAACAGGAAGCAGACTGTCCAGGCCCTCCGTGTTTTCTGCCACAATCCAGTAGCGCTAAGTGCTAAGTGTGGCTGTTCGGATTGTGAAAGGGAGAGCGAGGCCTGAGGCAAAGCAGGCTGCCAGGCAGCTACGGCTGATCCTCCAGATGCTAGGCGATAAAGGCACAGTTTCAAACGATGGTTTTCAGAGTGCAGAGGAAGGGGAGGACCCAGGGGGCAGAGAATGAATCAGCAAGACTTGAGAGTGAGCATGGATGAGCCTGACATTGAAAGGGATTAAAAGCCCCCTACCTGGAAGTGGGGCAGGGACAGGATTGTTGGGAGGACTTTCACGCTACTGGAATTCCATGCTGCTTCTGTGCTTCTGGCAGCAATGGAGACAGTCTTGGAAGGGGACTGGGCAGAGCCCTGAGTTCAGGATGGGGCATATTGAGTAACCAGAGACCCTAGGTACAAGGTCTGAATCCAGGAGCACACTGCAGGGTAGTGACTTCAACTAGTGTGCTGCAAAAAATTTTGAAGATCATCAATTAAATTATTTTCAAAAGAAGTTCAAAGCACAGTAATTATATTCTTCTTTTTATTCTTTTTTAAAAAATCAAC
Source organism: Galagoides demidoff (assembly GCA_963574575.1). Classification (NCBI taxonomy): domain Eukaryota; kingdom Metazoa; phylum Chordata; class Mammalia; order Primates; family Galagidae; genus Galagoides; species Galagoides demidoff. Next base: position 9,095 of record CAUYQV010088294.1, read on the forward strand.
ATAATTTAAGTGTGCCATAGAAGTTTAACTATAGTTTCAAATGTGCTGTGAGATATAAAAAAAAAAAAAAAGTTGAAAAAGTGCTGTGGGATGAGGAGAGAAGGAGAGAAAAAAAATCTCAGTTCGACCCTCTCCCATAACCCTGCTTCCCAATCTGGAGACTGGCCTGAACCTCCAGGAATACCCCTCCTGCTAAGCTCCCCTCATCCCTTCCCTGCCCCTCCTCCAACCAACAGATGGTAAGAATTGATTCAAATTCTCTTTTTTGCTTTCTTTCAAGCCCAAGTTGTCACTGGGGTTCTGAGGCAGGTAGGGAATCTCACCTCATCCCTCCCTGGGACCCTTCATTCCTGGAGTCCTAAGGATGAACAGCTGCACACCCCTGCCCCACCTGACAGCACCTCCAGTATAAAACCTATGAGCTGTTGAACTTCCTGCTTGGTGGCCTATTATTTTGATTTTGGGTGACTTCTACTTGTAATAAGTCAACAAATATTTACTGAGTACCTACCAAAGGCCAGCATTGTTCTGGGTATACAATGGAGAGCAGAGTTGGATTGGGTTTTTGAACTGAAAATCTCTGTTTGGGTAACTTCAGCTTAAAATGTTATGCAAACATGAAATGAACCTAGATATACTGGGAGGGGAAACTTACAGACTAACTACAGAAATACCTTTCAGTGCACTCTGGGAAAATATGCCATAGGACTGCTTCTTTTTTGTTGTTGTTGTTGCTTTTGGGGGGGTTGCAGTTTTTGGCCCCAGTTTGAACCCACCACCTCAGGTATATGAGGCTGGCGCCCTACTCCTTGAGCCATGGGCCTTGAAGGTATAATTATGGAGAAAAGTGAAAACCTCCCAGAATTCTGTGATCAAAGGAGTCAGAAGTGGGAGGGGGGCTCTAGAGGAGATAATTTGCTGCTCTATTCTCAGTGTGTGTTGGATGGAGAGAAAGTGCTCACAAGGAAGAAAGTCCAATCATTTGGCCAAACAGCCTCCCATGCCCTTCCCTCCAGCAGCAGCTTGAAATTGCCTATCTCCTCCCTGAAGGATGTCTGGCTCTGCACACCCTGGCCCTTGGTGAGAGTGTTGATAGTCATCACTCTCGAAGAAGCTTGTAATTGAGCCATACTCTGAGTAACTTGTGCAAACATCCCTGTGGGGATGTCGGTGACTGCACCAGGACTTCCTGCTGCCACGTCTGCAGGAGGTGAGCAGCTCAGTTGATAAACAGAAAGAAACTTTGTTACCAAGAGGCCACCTGGCCAGCAAGGGTGTGTTCTGGGTGGTTGACCCTGGCTTTCACAAAAGCCAAGATTTTGCCTGGCTCTTCCAATGTTGGCATCTTTAAAGCATTTGTATACCTGAGGAGGAAGACTAGGGAGGGAGTCTAAGAGTGGACTGTGAGAAGGCCCAGGAAAACAACCCTCCCCCAGGTTCAGGGGGGCTGCGATCAGCCCCCAAAGTTCCCACTGTGACCTCTAAGGGGGAGGTATAAGTGGTAAACAGAACAGTGGCCTAGGGGAACAGGTTCTGCTCCTGGGAACCACTAGCTGTGTGTCACTAGAGTAGTCACCTAACCACTCTGGCCTTACCCATAAAATGAGGGCACTGGACTCACAGACCTACTCAAAATGCAAGCCACCAGGTAGTGCAGAATATCCTATAACTCAAGTACTTGTAGTAAATGCATTCAGAACGTCATTTAGTGAAACCAATGCTTACCCTTGAACCTCTCTGGCCCCATCTTATCTAACAAGAGTTTATCGAAGGTTGGGCGTGTGGCTCATGCCTGTAATCTTAGCACTCTGGGCTGCCAAGGCAGGAGGATCACTTGAACATAGGAATTCAGATCAGCCTGAGCAAGACCCCCTCTCTACTAAAAATAGAAAACTTAGCTAGACGTGATGGTGGGCACCTATAGTCCCAGCCACTCAGGGGGTAGAGGCAGGAGAATTGCTTATACCCAGGAGTTTGAGGTTGCTGTGAGCTAGGCTGATGCCAACGTACTCTAGCCTGGGCAACAAAGCCTGGGCAAAAAATAATAATGATAAAGAGTTTATGGAACACCTACTACATACAAAGCTTATACTAGACTTTGCAAGTGATAAACAATGGGTTAATTTCAAGCAATGTGACCTTTCTGGTCCAAGAGTTCATAAACACATGAAGGAGACAAGGCAGGCTGTGATGAGGCTGGAGTACAAGTTAAAAGGGGTGCTCGAGGCGGAGGGACTAATTCTGCTAGATCTGAGAATGGTTCTTGGAAGAGACTAGGATCTAAATGGAGGGATTGGCCTGCATCACTGGCTTTCAAACTTCTATGACCAGACCAAGGTAAGAAAGACACTTTACAGTAAGATCTAGTCCCCACATACATGTGACAGGTATCCCAGAGGTCTTAGGGAAGCTTTCTACATTAGTCATATTATAAGTATAAATCTATAAACTAACAAAAAACATCATTTGAGAATTTAGTTATTTAAACTTCTTTTACCTTTATTTAGTTGCATGAATTTTGTTTTGTTTTGTTTTGAAACAGAGTCTCATTCTGTCGCCCTGGGTTGACTGCCATGGCATCACAGCTCACAGCAACCTCAAACTCTCGCGCTCGGGCAATCATCTTGCCTCAGCCTCCCAAGTAGCTGGGACTACAGGTGCCCACCACAACCCCCAGCTAATTTTTCTATTTTTAGTAGAGATGGGGTCTCCATCTTACTCAGGATGGTCTCCCGGGCTCAGGCGATCCACCTGCCTCGGCCTCCCAGAGTGTTAGGATTACAGGCGTAAGCCACCATGCCCGGTCTAGTTGCATGAATTTTGAATAACCCATTTTTAATTTTGATATTGTATCAGGCAATATTTATCATCTTCAGTAGACTAAAAACAGACATTACAACAAAAATTGATTATTCAAAATTTGTGCAACTAAATAAAGGTAAAAGAATTGTAGGTAGTATTTTCCATTAATGTTCTTTATTATGTCTGTAGAGTTTATGCTTCTGAAGTTATTAAAGCTTAAAAGCGCACTAAGACTTTTGATAGACTCTTTATATAAATAATACCTGACCCTAGACAAAGGACCCAAGAGATTTTTTCTGATGTGAAAAAATTCTAATTTTTTTGCCAGAGGCTCTGGTGCTTTTTTTTTTTTAACTGCTTCTGTATTCCTTTCTGTCTAATAAAATCCTCTCTTACTGATGAAAAAATAAATAAATAATAACTGAAATAAAAATTTAACAAAACAATACCTGTATTTTATGAGACTCACTTTGATATTTTCTTTTTCATTCTATTCTGGTTATCTCATAAATAATTTTTTCCATGCTGATTTACAACCCTATAAATTTATTTTATGGTACTATAATGGGGTGGATTGGGCAGTTTGGTAGAATACACTTCCCTGGGCTAGGTGAAGCTCGGTTCCTTATACCAATAAGAGTAGGTAAGTTCATGTCCTGGCCAGTGGGGCCAAGGTTCAGTCTGAGTAAGCTTCCCAGAGGAAGAGGATTTCTTACATCATCTCAGGATCAAAAGCAAGATAGTCTGATGAGTTGCAGGCCCAAGGGTGGCTGGAGGAGAAAGATTGGAATGAATGCTCAGTAGCAGCAAGAGGGGAGTGAGCCGATGAGGACCAAGAGGCCTGGCCACGGGAGCCCAATGGAAGGGAGATCCACAGGACACCAGGCGTGGAGCCCTGTGAAGCTCTGCACTTGACAGAGCAGTCTAGTGGGGCTATTCCTGCTCCGAGCCGGTGGAGGGGCCTCCTGGGCCTCGTTAACCACACTGTGGGGAATCTTCTCCCACACAGGGAGCAGGAATCCTTAATCCCAAAGTCCTGTGACTTCATTGGATTATGTGTCTCTTCTAAGGGACCCTTTCCCTTTGCCTGCAGTGAGCAAACTAGAGAGCGAGTCCTTCACCACCAGGGCTACTCACAGGTGTCTACTCACGGTGTCTCATTTCATTTCAGGATGTGGTCAGTACATTGAGGAACTTCAGGTTTCACGAAGAAAGTAACAGCCAGGTTGGATTGAGAGAGGAGATGAGCTCTATTTAACCTGAGGCCTCTTTCTCCAAGGGAAATAAAAGGAGCAAAGACAAACCCCACTGCTTGGGACTATGAGGCAGTGAAGCGACCTGGGCGATTCTGAGTGCATCAGTCAGGGAGGCCTTCTTGAGGAGGTGAGTCAGGAGCAGGGGCAGCGGCTGGTAACCACGCCTTCCTCTGCTAACCACTCTAACTCTGCTCTCTTTCTTGCCTTTCTTTCTTGGGGAGGTTACAAAAAGCAGCAGGGAAGAAGCAGCCCAGGTGGCCCACACTGCCATGGCAGACACTCCCCTGTTCTGCAGGCCCTCTGTCTGGAATTCAGTTCCAGTATTGATGGAGTGTCTAGCTCAGACAAAATCCCCCTACCCTTGTGCTGGGACAGGAAACAGCCTCTATGCCGAAGCCCTCTTTCCTCCTTGAAGCCTATTTCAAGCCTACAGGGAACTCTGGTTCTCCCAGCTTGGCACTTAGTGTCTGTGCTTTTATTATGTTTTAATCTTTGAGTAGGTAGCATAGAGTTCAAAGTACAAAGAGGTATTCAGTGTCTCTTCCCTAGACAAGTGCTACCTTGACCCAGAGTTACTAGTTCTCGTTCTTCAACAAGACTGCAAAATCCCTCGGGAAAAGGGAGTCTTCCTAGCACCATATCCGTCCTCTTCCATCCACACGGCTATTACCTTGGGTCAGACCCTGAAGCTTCTCTTAACTGTCCATCTTCTAGTCACCTTCCACCAGCTGCCCTTGCTCTTCCTGTAATGCTGGGCTCCCACCTAATCCTTTGCTGCTCCCCATGCCCCAGTTCGAGGGCAGACTCCTCAGTATGATGAACAGGGCCCTCATAACTTGGCTTCAGCTGCCTCTGCAGGCCCATCTTCTGCTACCCATCAGACTTCATACTGCCACATACCCAACTGCCTGCGGCTCTCTGATTGGCCATGCTGTCTCCCCGCTCTCGGCCCTTGCCTACGCTATTTCCTCTGCCTGAACGTGCTCACCTGTATGACTCCTATTTGTGGGTTAGTGCTCCACCCAAGTTGACCCACGTTTCTCCCCCTGTGGAACTTCTTCACAGACCTCCCCATTTGCTGGATTTCCTGTACCCCCTCCCCTAAGGCACTCAAGGGTACTCCCCTCTTGCTGTCTTTGGGGTGAGTAATCTGTGTTTACACTCTGATTCCCTCCACTCGCTATGCTCATTGAGGGCTAGGCTTGTTTGTCTCTGCGTCCCTGGCGTCTTACAGAGGACCCAGCAAATAGCAGGTATTCAACAAATATTGGTAGAATAAATAAACCTTCTATCTTCCAGACAATGCTTAATACAAAATAGATGCTCAAAGATAGCTCTTTTGTTTGATTTGTAGTGCTGCTGCTGAATCTGATGGTATGAAAGAAACCACCTATCTCCCCCAGTCCAGAGTAAGCCCAGCTCCCCACTGAGATCATCCCAGCCACTGAGATTTTCCAGACCTCAGACAGTAGGCTTTTCCATAGGCAGGAACTTGCAAGTTTAAATAACACTATTAATAATTGGACTAGAATTACTTTTTTTTTCTTTTTCAAGACAGATTCCCACTCTATTCTCACTCACCCTGGGTAGAGTGCTATGAAGTCATAGCTCACAGCAACCTCAAACTCTTGGGCTCAAGTAATCCTCTTGGCCTCAGCCTCCTGAGGAGCTAAGACTACAGCTGCCCACCACAATGCCCAGTTAGTTTTTCTATTTTCAATAGAGACAGAGCTCTCACTCTGGCTCAGGCTGGTCTCAAACTCCTGAGCTCAAGCAATCCACCCATTTCCACCTCCCAGAGTGTTAGGATTACAGGCATGAGCCACCGTGCTGGCTAGAATTACTTTTAAGCAAAACACACAAGGCATGATGAGCGTGGCTTTGTCCAAGGAACAGGTACTTGAGGATAACTGCTGAGAAGTAGAGCAGGGGGTTATTATAATAATAGAAACAATTGATACCATTTATTGAGGGCTTAGTATATGATGGGTACTCTGCCTGACTGTTTTACCTATTATTTAATCCTCACCACAACCCTGTGAGTTAGGTATTAGTTACCCCCACTTTATAGGTGAGGATATAAAGGATTAGAGGGATTAAGTAAATCACCCCAGGGTCAGGCCCTTGCTTATAATAAAAACTAACACTTTTTGAGAGTTTATATGTGGAAACTGCTAAGCTTTTTCCATGAATTTTTTTTTTGACCTTGATCCTTATAACAACCCTAGGAGGTAGGTGCTATTACTAGAAGAAGCAGAACTGGGATGTGTGCCCAGGTTTGTCACTGCCAATATCTAGTGCTTAACCAGTGAGCTTTATACCTCCAGAGCTCTCCACAGAAAGTTCCACAAACCTTCATCTTCTGGGATGTGGGACCACTCGCCTAGGGGTGGAAGCTGGTGAATGACCATGCCCAACCCTGCCTGGAATACGTTGCCAAAAAATCTTAGATTTGTTTTTAAATTCTTCTTCCTTAAATAGGAGTAGATACAAAAGAATATTTCTAAAATATGTGTAGGGTATGAAGAATAACAATACCAGCGGTTCACCAATCAATACAAGAAAAAATACCTCAAAGCTCCTTGTCCCCCATCTCTAATCCTGTACCTTTTCTTTCCTCTTCAGAAACTTTGGTTATATTAGGTCTTTAGTTTTCTTGATAGCCTCATTACATATATGTACTCATAAATAAGATATTACTTCATTTTCTCACGTGTTTACATTTTCTCTAAGTGGGACCATACTATATGGATCCCTTCTGCAACTTGCTCTTTTCACCAGCATTGCACCCGCATTGTTGCATGGAGAAGTGGTTTGTTCTTTGACATGGCTGCAGAGAACTCCATGGTACCGATATTGTGCATTTTATTTATTCATTCTGTTGCTGATGGACAGGTAGGTTACACCATTTTAGTCAGTGCTGCTCTAAACATTCTCATACATACCTCTTGGCTTGTGTGTACCAGAGTTTATCTGGGAAATAAAACTAAAAGTGGAATTGCTGGCTCATAGAATGTGTTTACTTTAAATTTTGCTTCATATCGGCAAGTTGTTTACCAAAATGGTGGTGTTTTTTGTTTTGTTTTGGAGACAGAGTCTCACTTTCTTGCCCCCCAGTAGAGTGCTGTGGCATCTTAACTCACAGCAACCTCAAACTTCTGGGCTTAAGAAATCCTCTTGCCTCAGCCTCCCCAGGAGTTGGGACTACAGGAACCTGCCACAATGCTCGGCTATTTTATTAGAGACGGGGTCTTGGTCTTGCTCAGGCTGGTCCCAAACTCATGAGCTCAAGTGATCCACCCACCTTGGCCTCCCAGAGTGCTGGGATTACAGGTGTGAGCCCCCACACCCAGCCCCCAAATGGTTATAATGATTAAATGTCTTGATGTAGTGTTTTAGCAACTCTAGACCCATGAATGTCAGAGTCTTAAGGCTGGAAACAAACGCTAAATCTAGACTCTTCATCTTATGGATAAAGGAAATCTAGACCCAGGAAAAATGTGGCCATTAAGGTGATGTCACCATTAGCGACAGAGTCTAGACTCGAACTCCAAACCCCAACTTTCTCCCTAACCCTATCTTGGCTCATTTCTCTCTCTCATCCTCTTCATTCCCAGGCTGAGGCTCCAACGTGTGGCCATCACAACATAGAAAGCTATTTCTAGGGTCGGGCCCGGGACTCTGGAGCTGACCCCGCTGGGGTCCCCACTCGTTCTGGAGGATGAGGCTCCTCCGCAGACGCCACATGCCCCTGCGCCTGGCCATGGTGGGCAGCGCCTTCGTGCTCTTCCTCTTTGTCCTGCAGAGGGATGTAAATAGCAGGGAGCAGGCCACAGAGAAACCATGGCTGAAGTCCCTGGTGAGCCAGAAGGATCACGTCCTGGACCTCATGGTGGAGGCTATGAACAACATTAGAGATTCAATGCCCAAGCTCCAAATCAGGGCTCCAGAACCTCAGCAGACTCTTGTCTCTGCAAACCAGTCCTGCCTCCCTGGATTCTATACCCCAGCTGAGCTCAAGCCCTTCTGGGAAAGGCCACCGCAAGACCCCAATGGCCCCGGGGCAAATGGGAAAGCATTTCAGAAGAGTGAGTGGACCCCCCAGGAGACCCAGGAAAAGGAAGAGGGCTATAAGAAGCACTGCTTCAATGCCTTTGCCAGTGACCGGATCTCCCTGCAGAGAGCCCTGGGGCCAGACACCAGACCTCCTGAGTAAGTAGCACCCACAGTCCTGGGGCAAAGTAAAGGCTTGGCCAAAGGAATGGCTGGTCTGGCCATGGCCACAGACCAAGTGCCAGGAAAAGAGCTGAAGGAGATTTTAGAATATGAGTAAGAATTTCCTCTAAGCTCTCACCTCTTTCCCAGACCAACTCTGATGATCCCAGGGGTTGGGGTTCAGAGGCCCAGGAAGATCTGTGAAAGGAAAACACAGTTAGGAAGGTGAGAGGACACAGAAGGAACTTGGCCTGGTACCAGGAGCTGGCACAGGGCTGACCGGGAGGAACTGATACCAGGCTGTGGCTTTGGTGGCGTTGCCTCTGCTGAGGGCTGCTCCCAGAACTGTGGGACTCTAATACTGAGCTCCTGGGCAAAGGGACATTTTCTGACAGCAGCCTAGGGGTCAGGAATACCCTTGCATTTCTTGGTTTTCTCCAGTAAAGGCCCACAAGGCCATGAATTGATTCCAACTTTATTTGAAGTGTTTATATTCCCAGTCTTGCCCAACAAGACCAGCACTTAGATCTTTGAACAGCAGCCCCTCACTCTGATGCAGCCATGGCTGTGTTCCCACTGTCCTCAAGTTAAAAATTTTGTGTCTTCCCCACCTATTCTTTGTCTCTTCCAAATTGAGAGTTATACCCATTTTGGTCTTTTTGCACTTGGCAGTTCTTGTCCCCAAATCCATGATTCTTTAGAGATATGAACCTGGCTTCCTCCAACATGAACCAAGTCTTATAGCTCTGGAACAAAGAGCTACTTAGATTCTGATGAGCTTCTCATCAGAGAAATGTGTTGGGCACAACGACAGCCAGTGGAAGAAGCTGGAAACTCTAGAGGGTCCCCAAGAAATCTTGCTGACAGGATCAGCACCTGTAGCACAGTGGTTACGGCACCAGCCACATACACAGAAGTCGGCAGGTTCAAAACCAGCCCGGGCCAGCTAAAACAACAATGACAATTGCAACAAAAAATAGCCAGGTGTTGTGGTGGGCGCCTGTAGTCCCAGCTACATGGGAAGCTGAGGCAAGAGAATCACTTAAGCCCAAGAGTTTGAGGTTGCTGTGAGCTATGATACCATGGCACTTTACCCAGGGTGACATAGTGGGACTCTGTCTCAAAAAAAAAAAAAAATCTTGCTGACAGCAGAAGTCAGAACAGGGTGTTAGGCCATGTGATCCTTGAGATCCAGGATCACATGTTCCCACCCCCACAACCCCAAGCTGGAATGTCAAAAAGATGGCAGCATGGCCAAGTGCCATACTGTGCTTGGAGTGGATGAGATAGAAAAAAGGTCACAGGAAATTGACTGTGATAGTAGCATCAGATTACAAGGAGTTAATGAGACAATGAGAGAGAGGAACACTGTAAATTGTGAAGGGAAGAGCCTTTTCCTCTCATTGAGTATGGAAATTGTAGTCACTTTTCTCATATGTCAAACTTGCCCTTTATTACTTACCCCTCTGGGAGCTCTGGATTGGGTTACACTTTATACAGTACACAGGTTACAGCTCCTGGAGAGCGTCAGCCCTGGAACTCCTAGCCTGGTAGCAGACAGCAGATGAGAGAAGTAGGGGAAGCCTCAGCATCACAGCTGGGGCACAGAGCCAGCTCAAGGGGGATGGATTTTGGAGGGGTTTGTCTAGAACCTGCGCAGAGCCTCAGAGTGGGTAGCACACACGGGGGACGTAAAGACAGGGTGCGGCTGTTCCCAACTATAGTAGAGGATGTAGGCTGGGGGCTCAAAGGAGCAGAGGGTGGTTTGGGAGGGTCTTTGGACAAAGTCCTTACTACCCCTGGAACTCTTAGGGGCCTGGAGAGCTGTGTCCATAACTTTCATCCTTCCAGGTGTGTGGACCGGAAGTTCCCACGCTGTCCGGCCCTGCCCACCACCAGTGTCATCATTGTGTTCCACAACGAAGCCTGGTCCACCCTGCTGCGAACAGTGTACAGCGTCCTACACACCACCCCCGCCATCTTACTGAAGGAGATCATACTGGTGGATGATGCCAGCACTGAGGGTGAGGCGGGAGGGACCCTGAGCAGGGGGCAGAGGTCTCCCACAGGCACACAGAGAAGGAGGGCAAGTCCTCTCAGGGGAGCAGGCACCACCTCATGGCCTATTTGTTGCCTAGCATTGCAGCTCATCAGAAAGGTCAGGAGCAGGAAGAAGGCAGGTGGGGGACAGGTGGACCACATTCCTGGAGCCAGGACTTCCTTCACCTAGAGAGCTCCAAGAGCTTTGCAGCTTTGGCCTCCAAGACTCCCTTAGTTATGTTAATGCCAAGTCCAACTCAGAAATGCTGGTAGAGCCAGGGCAGAGGGGGACAGGCCTTCCCCTCTGTTTCCTCTCTGCTAGCCCTACTGGTCTTGAAGACTCCACCCCTAGCCTTTTTTGCTATAGTTGTTAATGGGAGGTTGCTCACCAAACGTCCACACTTCAGAGCAGCTCCACAAACATCTGCTGAGTGTTCTGTGCCTGGACCTGACCAAGGCATAATGGGATGACAAATGAGACAGACCCTGCCCTGAAAAGTCTAAGAACAACCCTCACAGGTCAGAAGGCCACTTACAACACCAACCACAGAGCTGTGACACACCTTGAACAGATGTGAGAGAGGGTGGACTGGACAGTCTAACACCCAGGAGTTCAAATCCCAGCTCTGACTCTTCCTACCTCTGTAACCTTGGACAAGCACTTGGACTCTCTGAACTTCAGATTTCTCTTTTAAAAATGAGAACAATTGGCTTGGCACTTGTAGCTCAGTGGCTAGGGCACTAGCTACATACTGGAGCTGGTAGGTTCAAACCCAGCCTGGGCCTGCCAAACAACAGTGACAAATACAACCAAAAAATAGCCGGGCATTGTAGTGGGCACCTATAGTCCCACCTACTTGGGAGGCTGAGCAAGAGAATCAGGTAAGCCCAAGAGTTTGAGGTTGCTCTGAGCTGTGATGCTCTGGCACTCTACTGAGGGCAACATAGTGAGACTCTGTTTAAAAAAAAAAAAAGAACAATTGGCTTTCACATGGTGGGTGAGAGCTCTGAGATAGGTCATAAGTGAGGTCATTCATGTATCACAGCACTTGGCATTGAGTAAAAGCACTAGTAAGCCTTAGTTTCACTTTATGCATTGTATGGGAACAATGCACTGTGGGAGTGTGTAGCAGGAGGTGGTTTCTGCCTGGCAGGGCTGACGCTGGTCTGCAGTGGCTAGACTGGAACTGGGTCTTAAGCATGAGTGTCTGGGAGACTTGATGAAGGACACTCCTGCAAGTGAGAACAGCATAACCAGAGTTCTGCAGACATGAACATGTTTGTTTGGGATATCTGATGTGTCTGAAGCTTAGGTTTGTTGTAAGATATGAAACTAAAAAGATGACATTCGTGCCATGCTGAAAGTATGTACCTGGAAAGAAATGAGGAGTCATTGAAGGTGTTTCTCTGGAGTGTGACCTCTCGCTGCAGTAGCTTTGGAAGAGAGTAATTGGCAGCAACATAGGCACAGATCCCGAGGCTAGAGAAGAAGCTTTGGTAATCACTGGAGAGTAGGAGATGGGGCTAAAACTAGGAAAGGGGCAGTAGGACAGCCCTCAGACAGGGAGTCTCTAGGAGCTGAGCCCTCCTTGCAGGTGTCACATGGTGTCTGAGGCACTCGCAGGTTGACCTGTGCTCAAGCTCCCATAGTGAGGGCAGGAGCTGACTCCACACTTCCCAGCGTACGCACTGGAGCCACGCCAGTAAAGGCACTGCCTCTCCTTGCTTTCCCCAACCTCCCTCTAGGTTAGGGTGATATGGAAAAGAAGACAAGGGCTATGGAGGCTGTGGAAGGAGGGGCTGAGCATGAGCACTGTTGAGCCCATTTCTTCAGGGAGTTCACCCCTTCTCAGGGTAGCCAGACACTCAGCACTTACAAGCAAGTTTCGGGGATGAGGTGAAAGGGTCCAGTGGATGAGGGATGTATAAGCTCCTGGAAAGGGAGGGGAGGAAGAGCTTGCAGAGATGAGAGGGACATGGGAATAGCTTCTAAGGCAGTGATTTTCAACTGGTGTGCCTTAGGTGTGCCACGAAAATCTTTAAAGACCACTAATTAAATTATTTTTGAAAGAAGTTAACAGTATATTTCTTTTTTTTTAATTCTCCTTTTTGATCAACATAATGTAAGTGTGCCACGGAAGTTTATCTATAGGTTTAAATGTGCCGTGAGATTACAAAAAGGTTGAAAAACACTGCTCTTGGGAATCTTGGTAACAATGGAATGGTTGTGTGGAATGGTGGCGAGTCTATCAACTGTCCTTCCTCTCAGACTCTCATGACGCTTATCCCCCCAGCCCTATGCCACCCATCCCTCAGAAGCTCCTTCCCCTGAACCATGTCCAGTGGGAGTTGTAAACTGTTTTAACTAATCACCTGGAATTTTGTGAGTCTATAAGGTGCAAATGCCCAGTTGGGCAACTCCTCTGACTAGGTAGACTAGTGATAATGCCATGCTGGCACAGGCAGCATCTAAAAGACAGAGTGGCTAGTAGGGAGGAAGTGGCAGGAACCCCAGCTGCCCTTCCAAAGTGCCTATGGCAGCCAGGTGTGGTGCTCACGCCTGTCATCCTAGCGCTTTAGGAGGCTTAGATGGCTGAATTGCTTAAGATGAGGAGTTCAAGACCAGCTGAGCAAGAGTTAAGAACCCATCTCTTAAAAAAAAGAAAGAAAGAAAGAAAGAAAAAGAAAAAACTAGCCAGGCTTTGTGGCTGGATCTGTTCCCCAGCTACTTGGGAGGGGAGGCTGAGGCAAGAGGATCTTCTGAGCCTCGGAATTTGAGGTTGCTGTGAGCTATGATGCCTCAGCACTCTACCAAGGGTGACAGAGTGAAACTGTGTCTCAAAAAAAAAAAAGTGCCTGTTCCCAGCAGGCCACCAGGCACATGTTCACGTTCTCAGTGGTTGTCTCCCTCTGTTGCCCTAGACTCTCTTAAGGCCAATTCCAGCCTCTCTAAGTCACCTGCCTGAATTACCAAATCAATCATTCTTTTTTTCCTGGGTCCTGGCCTCTTTTGAGAATGTGTTAAAAAGCTCCCTGGAATAGTGCACCATTGCCCACAACATACACATTTTTGCAACATACACATTTTTGTGTATAATTCCAGGGAGCTGTCACTCCTAGGACAAATGACATGACCTTGGGGGCTTTCAGAGTCTAGGGGTACTTTATACAATGTTCAGTTTTGTGGGGAAAGGAAAAAAAAACCTCAGAAATCTCTGCAGTCCATAGTGGGATAAAATTTCGTCCACATTTGACTGTTTGATCAGATTAACTGGCTCTCATTACACACACAAAAACAAGGGCTGTGTCTCTGCTGAAATACAGTGGGCCTGCTCTCCTATCCAGGCACCCACAGTCCTGTAAGTGCCAGGCAGAGGGGGCCTTTTTTTTTTTTTGGCATTGCAGAGTCAGCTCCAGGGCACAGAACTCATTCCTGAGTGGCCGGATCAGCAGCTGGGTTCACTCTCGGTCTGGCACACTCTAGCAGCTTAACTAAGTTAGAGCAAAAAAAAGAAAAGACTGCCAGCTAATGGGCTAGTGAGTATTTAGAGAGCTCTTTTAATCAGAGAAGCCAGGAAAGGCTACTCTGAATGTTCACCACAGATGCAACAGGGGGTGCAAAGGCCTGAGGCTTGGCGTGTTAGCAGGGCAGACAGACGGCCAGCATGTCGGAAAGGAAGTGAGCAAGGAGGCAGTGAAGTACTCGTACCGAGTGAGTTTCCGGAGATGAGCAGGACTGGCCTGTGAGACCTTTGTAAGCTATGGGCAATGTTTGGGTTTCACGTGTGTGTCTGTGTGGGTGCTATAAAATATATATAACATAAAATGTCCATCTTCATCATTTTTAAGTGCCTGGTATAGTAGCAATAAATACATTCACCTCTACCCACACCCAGAACTATTTTGCCTTCCCCAACTGAACTCTGTACCTATCAAAACACTAAGTGCCCGTGCTCGCTTCCCCTCAGCCTCTGGCAACTCTGTTCTACTTCAGTCTCTGAGTTTCCCCACTCGAGGTACCCCATACAGGTGGAATCACGTAGTATGTGTGTGTCTTTTTGTGTCTGGCTTAGTTCACGTAGTGGAACTTCTTCAAGGTTCATCCACATTGTAGCATCTGTCAGAATTTCCCTTTTTTTTAGACTGAATAATCTATCCTGT
>CAUYQV010088295.1:0-52576 GCA_963574575.1 Galagoides demidoff
TTTTTTTTTTTTTTTTTTTTGAGACGGAGCCTCAAGCTGTCCCCCTGGGTAGAGTGCCATGGCATCACAGCTTATAGCAACCTCCAACTCCTGGGCTCAAGCGAGTCTCCTGCCTCCGCCTCCCAAGTAGCTGGGACCACAGGCACCCCCACAACGTCCGGCCATTTTTTGGTTGCAGCCATCATTGTTGTTTGGCGGGCCTGGGCTGGGGATTCGAACCCGCCACCTTAGGTGTACGTGGCTGGCGCCTTAGCCTATTGAGCCACAGGCACCGAGCCTGCAATGTGTATTTCTAGGCCTCCTGATTAGAATTTCCTTTCTGTGCTGGGTTTATGTGTTACTATCCGTGATGTTACCGTCTCCCACAAGCACCAGAATCTTCTCAAACTCTTAGTATACTTGTGCTGAAGTATCTCATTTTCTTTCACATAATACCTTCGTATTTATTTGTTTGAATATGTTCTTAATCTTCTACTTGAAATCCTGTTTGTATTCTCTACCCTGGGGCACTCTTGCAGGAGGATGTATATACTTTCTTAACGTGTCTTTTCCTCTGTGTCACTGTGTGCTTGTCCATGTCAGAGATGCTAGGTCAAAACTTATGTAACTCTTCACTAGAGAAGATTTGAAAGATGGCAGTGGGAACTAGGTACATTGAACTTTCTAGAGACAAAATATTGATTCCTAGAACATTTCAGTTAGAAAGCTTCTATTGCACTATTGATGCCCTGTGAAGCCTTGCATGAACTAGATGAGAGGAAGTGGATTATTTTTAAAAGGACATTAATTCAGGTTGAATATCCTCGTGTGGCATATTTCCATGTCTTAAATCTAGACACAGTTTAAGAATCTTTAATTTAGTAGAATTAAAGACATAATATTCCACAAGCTCCTTTTCGTGTATGTAATCCAATTGCTAAGTATTCAAAAACTTCAGAGAAAACACATAAGTAAAAAATGAGTCTCCCAGATGTGCAAACTGCAGTGTAATCATTCTTCATTACATCTTCTTAAGATTCACTCTCTTAATTAGTTCTACAAAGTTGTTGAAATTTCATTTTGTTTCAAACTAATTCTTAGTTACTTGATTTGATAATTAAATATTTCTGGATTTAGTGATAATGTTCTTGAAACTAATATGTATTCTTACAACTAACGTAGAGAACCTCTTCCAGGGTCACACGTAATATAGAGCCTCTTTCAGGTTCGCTCTCATACTTGGGACATACTTTCAAAGATCTCTTGGAGGAGAATGAAATAAGTAAGAGAAAACAGAATGTATATGGACATGAAAATTAAGTATAAGAATTTTAACTCTGATGGAATTTAAAAAACTGTTTTAGGGTTGGTTGATAAAAGTTTTAGATAAATATAAATTATTTGAAATTGTTGCTTCTCACTCATTGTGATAGTTCAAATCATGTGGTTTATTTATTTTTTCTTACATCTAATTTAATGCATATGATTTTCTTTTTTTTCAGTTTTAGGCCAGGGCTGGGTTTGAACCCGCCACCTCTGGCATATAGGGCTGGCGCCCTACTCCTCTGAGCCATAGGCGCCACCCCGTCATATGATCTGTTTTTAATGGATTGTGTCGTAGGGTTTAATTAGAGTCATGAAGTCTACATTTGTAATTCACTCATAATTATGCTGCCTGTAAAAGAGACAGTTGCTGAGAATCTATAACAACATGTTACAGAAGAGTAGCGATGGGTTTTGAATTTATTTTTATAAAAAAAACTTTTGGCATAATAAAAAGATAGAATACTAAAATGTCTAGGGCTTTTTTCCCCTTTTTTCTCAGCCATTTCATAGTCATGCAATGGGTAGCAACAAGATAGGACATGTGAATTTTAGGGCAAGGATCTGATAGAGCTTAAAAGTCATGGTAAAGAAGTCAGTTAGTACATAGAGAAACAAGCACGTATCTGACATCTGGGCTGGGATCATTGATTCCCACACATACAAAGGCAAACCTATCTTACATCTAGACACACTAAAGTGAATAGGTTAGAATTCTGATCCTAAGGCCAGAATTGTTTATTAATCTACAAAGTATATCACAGAGGTCACAACTAGGAAGCGACAAATCCCTAAGCTATGCTTTCTGCAATAGCTTTAGAATTAGTCTCTATGCACTTATAAAATAGTTTGACCATAAAATAAAATGACCTTTCTTTATGAATACACGGCAAAGGAAAGTGATATGTCTTTTGCCAGGCCGGACAAGATTGTTTGGCAACATAACTCTGGTGTACCTTTATATTCCAAATAAATGGAAGTATCAAATAATCAAAACTTTCATGATTAGACTGCATTAAGGAAATCAAGATCAAGCAGCTTCTGTAACATGATGTTAGAGAAGGAAAGTCAAAGACGAGAGGGAAGAAGAACAAATGTCAATGGAGGAAATAAAGCCAAGTTATCAGGGCATAACAGAGAAACTGTGTGAGAAGGTGATGTTTTTATTTTAATTAATTAATTAGTGAGTTATTGAGACAGAGTTTCATGCTCTCACCCTGGGTAGAGTGCCATGATGTCATAGCTCACAGCAATCTCAAATTCTTGGGCTTGAGAAAGAAATTCTCTTTCTTTGCCTCAGCCTCCTGAGTAGCTGGGACTACAGGCATGGCCAAGACATCTGGAGAGTTTTTCTATTTGTAATAGAGACAGCGTCTCGCTCTTGCTCGGGTTGGTCTCAAATCCCTGAGCTCAGGCAATCCACCTGCCTCAGCCTTCCAAGGTGCTAGAATTACAGGCGTGAGCCCCACGCCTGGTCTAGAATGTGATGTTTTTACGAACATTGGAAAAGGGTTGAGAAAGGCTATGTGTACTAGCCTGTTAATCATGCTACAAGCTGTCTTATCACATATTTCCCAAACTATCAAAGTAACAAAATCAAGAGAAAAGCACATAAATGTTGTCATAACTCTAGGAAGAAAAATTAATTGTGCACATACGAATTTGAAAATTTAAAAAATTTGATGTCAAGTTTAAGAATGATCTATTCGAATAATAGTATATAAAGATTTTGAAGTAACAACTGCTCAAATTATTAGTAAGTTCTTATTCAGCGGGACAGATTCAAGGCACTGAGTTATTTGTATCTTCCTAGGTATGAAAGCTGTGCTCATTACTAGCTGGACTTAGTCAAATTTTCTGCAAGTCAGTTTTCTTTTTGACATAGAGTCTCAGCTATCCCCCTAGATAGAGTGCCGTAGCATCACAGCTTACAGCAACCTCCAACTCCTGGGCTCAAGCGAGTCTTCTGCCTCCGCCTCCCAAGTCGCTGGGACCACAGGCACCTGCCACAATGCCCAGCTATTTTTTGGTTGCAGCCGTCATTGTTGTTTTGGCAGGCCGGGGCTGGATTCGAACCCACCACCTTAGGTGTATGTGGCTGGTGCCTTAGCCACTGGAGCCACAGGTGCTGAGCCAAGTCAGTTTTCTTAACCAATAAAGTTCTCCTTTTTAATCATATTTGCCAATAGTGTTCTGAGAATTTAAAGATTTAATGTTCATAAAATGCTTAGTATAATGTATACTGGTCACAATCATATAAATTATTACTATTATTCCATATTAATATTACTACCTTTTGATGTTTGGAAAAGATGTATGCATCTTATGAAATAGATTAGTGGGCCAAGGAACTGCAGAAATACAGAAATAGTTTACAACATTTTTTTTAATCATCAGCGAAAATGATCTAGTTCCCATACACAGTTTTGGATCCTTTTCTTTTGTTTTGCTGGTGTACACCCACCTCTACTTTGCCAGGTAGGAGAGAATCCAAGGGCCATCAGTGTAAACCAAAAGGAACACACATTATAGTTTTTTAAAATTTTATTTATTTTTTACTTTGTTGAGACAGAGTCTCACTTTGTCCCCCTTGATAGAATACTGTGGCTTCATAGCTCACAGCAACCTTAAACTCTTGGGCTCAAGCAATTCTTTTGCCTCAGCCTCCCGAGGAGCTTGGACTAGAGGCACCCACCACAATGCCTGGCTAAGGAAGACATGTTATAAGAGTCTATAATTCATCATTGTAACTGTCTTTACTTTGGGAAACTAGACTTGTCTGGGGGAACTTGATTTAAAATCTTGTATGCTGTTGGAGGGAAGTACAGACAATGAGGCTCTGCTGAATGTTTTTCACCAGATTCTTGAGTTTAGCATCTTGCTAGGGTAGAGTGGTGGCTTTCACAGAGGAACTCCTGAGGGTAGGGCTGCAGAGCTCCCTTAGGGAGCACTTGAGTGAACTCCAAGCCAAGGAACAGTAGATTAGCTATGCCTCAAGGCACACAGGACAGGAATTTAACAAAAACAACATATAACCGTTATTTAAAACAGTTTTATTTCCACCAAAAACTCCAGAACACCCTGATAAAACTCCTGAATGTGGCAGCCTTACTAAAGCTTCTTGTAATTCTTACGCCTTGCAAGTGGGTAGGAGGGAGAGAACAGGAGAGCTTCTTCAAAGAGGTGTATTCAAGGAGAAGAGGTGTATTCCAAACCAAAGACTTCAAAACTCAAAGTAATCATCGTAAAGAAGCCAATTACAAGCTTATGAGGTTAGAGGACATTTCTTGGTTCCTCAATTCTTGATTATAAGGAAGAATCTAGGTGTCATTGTGTTGAAGGCACTGTCTCAGAGAGGCTCAGATACAGTTGTTAATGGCTGAAACATTACTCTGGGAATGTGGGCAGAGGGACAGGATAAACTGGTCAGGCAGTGGCACCTGAGAATTCTTTTCTCTAGTGGGTGAACCTCAGTACATGAGAATCCAGAGAAGGGCTGACAGGCAACACAGGACTTTCTGCATGGTAGACAAAAAATAAAGTTCCAGAAGACAATGTTGGAACAGAGGCTTAGCAAAGGGCTACAATGTAGCGTAAGGATAGAGACTGGGCATATTTTGGATGAGAATGTAAGGACATGACATCTCTGAATACTAAGGGAAAAGGTTTACTAATTCAAACAGTTTGGGTGAAGGGTAATTAGGAAAACAGGGTCCAGGTTGAGCATGCTTATTATTTCTTACCTATTTCAGGATTAACCTGGGAATTGGGCATGGTTGGGTGGGAATTTAATATACCTGTATAGATCTTGAGTTCAACAATCTGCTATTTAGATTCCCAGTGAGAGTAAAAACCTGGAAAATAGAGAAACACAAGTATTAGTGATGAAATTCAATTAAAATAACACTTAGAAAATATAAGTTTGGGTGGCGCCTGTGGCTCAAAAGGGTAGAGTGCCAGCCTCATATGCCAGAGGTGGTGGGTTCAAAGCTAGCCCCAGCAAAAAAAAAAAAAAGAAAGAAAAAGAAAATATAAGTTGAGACTTGTCAGCAATATTATACATTTATTTGTTTATGACATAAGGTAATTAAGGGGGTCTTAAATGCTTTATTGACATTATTGTTTACTATTTCATGACTTTTTGGATTATGTGATGTCGACAGTGAAAGAATTTATCGGAACAAGTTAACCTGACTGTATGAAGCTATTTTATCGCAGGCCACCACAGATTTCATGCCCTTTGAGCAGATTTACTATGTAATATTATTTTAACCACCTTCATGTCTGCCATTTTATCTTGTTGAAATTTGCCAAAGAAAATGCATGGACAGAATGACAAGCCATGCGGGAAATATGCATTATTTTCAATATTTTTGTGACATATAAATGTGAATTTTTATCTTGCCTATGTCTGAAAATGTGTTCAAGGTAAAATTTAAATGAGAACTTAGATCATTATATAGTGGTTTTATGGTTCAGTTCAGCAATATGAACATTCAGAATCTCAACTCTGAAACCACGAGCTGCTATTGGGATACAGGAAAAAACCATAACGATGAGGATGGAGTAGAGCCAGATGTGGGATCAGAAAGGACAGAGAAGGGACTCAGGAGATCTGTGGTCAAAGCAGAGCAAGTTGCAGAGCTTGATTTGAGTAAGTCATCCAGCTGAGAGCTGATGTAGATAGTAGCCCAGTGTGGTTGGGCGGGCAGTCAAGATCAGCTGAGCAGTCAGGAAAAGCATGATCTAAGATCAGAGGTCTAAGCACATGAGACCCTGGAGGGCATTTAAACACTGGCAAAGCTAAGGATTTTCTCAGATTGCAATGCAAACCTAGGAGCAGACACTCATACACCAATCCCGTGATTAGCCCCAATAGGGAGGGGAGCTCCAACCAACCTAAGGTCCAGGAGGCAGTTTACTGAAGCCAGGGCATGGGGAGTGACGGAATGTCCAGAGGGAGCTGGAGTCACAGATACAATCTTAATCATAAATAAGAGTCATCTTTAGTTTGTGTCTGTGCCTATGCGAGTGTTGGGGTGAGTAGTTATGTGTGAATTGTCAGCATCAGCTTGCACATTTATAAACTGTTTACTCATCTTCACCTTCACTGGCCATTAAATCCCTTAAGAGAGGAAAGAAAAAAAAAAAACCTTCCTAAGGCACTTGAGTCCTGGCTGATTAATTTTCCCGTAATCACAGTGTTTGGGTAGGCCAGCCCCTCAGGGGTGAACTAGAAGGCAAGACCTTAATTTCTAGTTCCTTTGAGCATTTGCTGCCCTGCTGACTTAGATAAACAACTAAATAAGTATTTTATGATGATGGCCTAAAAAAAAAAAAAAAAGAAATACAGCTGCTTCTGGAGCAAGGGATGAGAGGGAAAGGCCTTTTCTGTCCCCCATTTCTGACTAGTATCTCACTCGTGTTGGCTGAGTCCAGGCCTAAGGCTGATGGACAAACTTGGGAAATGCAGCCTGACCAGGTCAGTTCCCTGACACACAGAGGACACACAGAGGACCAAAGGAAGGGTAAGGACAGCACCTATGGGCAGACGTGCCCAGGAGTGGCACTTACCTAGTAGTTTTTAATTTATTCACGACTCTGAAATCTCTGAGAAAAGACAAGTAGCCCACTTATGCTGGAGAAGAAGTCTTTGGAAGTTGAAAAAGGTGCTCAGGGGTTTCCGGAATAAAGTGAAGGAAACATTACCACAGATAACTCTTTTTTTCCCCAAGTGTATTATAATTTCCACCCAAGAAATCATAAGCACTCTCCCAATCTGAGAAGAGTATTTCCCCCTGGGGCTTCCATTGCGTGAACTCTCTTCCTTTTGTGTGTTGGTGTTACTTTTTCAGTTGCTCACTGCAGGGCCCTTGAGGAGCCTCCAGGCTTGTTGAAGCCATGCTGGCAGCATGAGAGTGGGGGGGAGTTGAAAGGACCCAGCTCTCTCTTTTCCTTTAGGTTGCTTTCCTTCTATTCCTCTGCTGCCCAGTGGGTAAACTATCTCTTCATTCTATCTAGTAAGCCTAAACTTTGGGTCCCACACTGACCTAGCTGATGGTAGCTTAGCACTGAATTGAAAGAACAAAATCCAAAACACAGGTTCCCGGCTTTCATTGCCGTGGTGGGTTTCTAACAGAGAATGGAAATTTCTATTGAGTTGGAATATTTGATAACTTGTCTTCACCTGAAGAAAAAAATATAAACCCTTTCAAAATGTGGGTTATCTATTTTATTTGATTGTTCAACTTGCTTAGTGGATTATTTCATGACTATAAGAAGCCTCTGAATCACTTGTCCCTCTAAATGTTAATCAGTTATAACTAGATTGCCATGAAAATCTGCTAACCCTCAACCAGATGGGCATCAACTGCTTTAAATTATAATTAACAATTTATGCTCATCTTTCTCTAGCTATCATTTTAAAACAACTATTTGGTTCTGAATATAAAATGATATCCTGACCAGGTTTTAGTAACTGAATGCATAGAAAATCAGAGTCCTAAATTTGTTACACTAGATAATGGACAGATTTAATTTATAGTTTAAAGATTCTTATATAAGTCTATTAACTATCTAAAACTTTTAAACAAAATTCAAGTGGTTGAATATAATGGTAGAGAAATATTCTCATCCTTATTGCCACTTACATTTAGTTCATTTTTTTTGGCCAGGGCTGGGTTTGAACTCACCACCTCTGTCATATGGGGCTGGCACCCAACTTCTTTGAGCCATAAGCACTGCCCCCACATTCTTTTAAATATGTTTTCACTGTAAAAACTAATATCATTTGATGATGAATATCATGTGCTACTTGCTTTCTTAAACATACTTCATGAACGAGTTACTGTTTATATTGTTTATGCCTTCATTAGCTTTAGCTTATCCAGTGGTCTTCTACAGATTCTCTTGAATACGTAATAAATTCATAAAACAACGTGGCAAGGAATAGGCTTAAAACATATTCAATTACAAATGAATATTTACATATACTCTGCCAGACTCAAGGTGTATAAACTTAGGCAAGAATAAGAAAAAAATATGAACTACAATGAATATGACCTTGATACATTTAATATTCAAATAGTTTATCAATCGTTGTCCACTTTTTGGAGATAAACAATGCAATAAAGCATACACATGCTTGCTTCAAGTATTTCATAATCTTTTTATTAAATTTAGCAGTGTGAGTTAAACATGAAATATCTGGAAGGAAGGATTTAAATGAGTTATAAATGAAAGGAGCTCTCTGTGCAGACGGTATCTCTCCCATGGGGAGGAAAGGAGATTGAAGTCTTTGTCATTGACATTTTCCTTTGATGAGTAATATCAAAAGGTTAGGGGATGTCCTCAAGACAGTTTTTGAATAACAAATTCATTTTAAGTTCTGAAACTACTGTTTTGGTTTCCTGATTTTTTTCACATGATGTGGACATGTGCTTAATATAGTTAATAAATATTATTTTGCTTGCCTGAGACAAAAGTTAGTTTGCATATGAAGTTTATTACATAAAATTTAATAGATACTCTTAAACTGTAGAAAATACCTATTAATTATTTAAATAAACAATCAACTGCAAAACTTGAGTTATTTAAGGATTTTTTTGGTAGGAATTTGAAATTTTTTTTAAATTTCAGAATATTATGGGGATACAAATTACTTTAAAGAAAAACTTCATTTTATTAAGATAGTAAGAAAACTAGCTTCTTTTAATATTTCATGAGTATAAAAAGCCTCTATTCCCCTTTTTATTAATGGGAGAGGCCTTCACAATGCCTATCACTCTGAGTGTAACCTTCTATTTTATGACTAGCTTGTTTCCTGATGTGAACCCACTTTTAGTAAGATAATTCCAGCCTTTATTTGTTTTTTAGATTTTTTTTGAATCATGTTTATTACTTTGTATTTCAATTTGGAAAGCTTGTAAAGATTTTTTTCTTTCATATTTATTACTAGAGATAACACTCATTGTATTTGATAAAAGATGCCACTTGAATTTTCTTAGGAAAGTCATATTTGGAGCTTTATAAAAGGAATTACTTTCAAAAAGATTTCTCAGATTGTCCCTAGCATTTTAAGGATATCAAGAAAAAATATCTAAGGTCTCTGAAATATTTCCACTAGTAAACCAAACTGCCCATTTCATAGCAAGGAAAAAATTGACAATGATATCTGAAATATTTAACATGTTAGTGATTTCTTTTCCAGAATGTGTTATAGTATTTTTCATGTATGTTAAATTTGACAACCAGTCTAAATATTTCCCAGATGCTCGTCACCGGGCTGTCTATAACCTTGGTGCAGGTCACATTGACTTTTGTTTTCAGGTGGTTGAAAGACAAAGAGTGATGTCGTGACGTGAAGTATTATTCTCCTCTCTCCATTTAAAAATTTCCATCATTTAAATTCTGTTTTTCAGGCTAAGTGTCCCTATGAATTCTTTTAAATATGATTTGTGCTACTCACATGGAGTTAACAAACTGGCTGGGTTCCTTCCTCAGCTGTTCTCCATCTGTCCCAACACAAGGACTACGTCCTTGAGTCTCAGGCTTTCTTATTACTGCTACATGCGTCGTGCTGTGGAGAAGCTCCTGCGGCTCAGGGCACACTTAACGTGAGAAATCGTTTACTGCCATCTATCTGTCATGGAAGACCCTTTTAGCGTGAAGTTGAACTCTAGATTTGTTAGATTCAAAACATATATAAATTTAGAAATAAGGCAGAGGAAATGTGAGCAATTACAGCATGGATATGAATTTGATGCACTCTAATTATGTGCGTAATTATAGAAAGAGCAATTCACATTTTCGTGGCTTTCATTTGCTTAGCGAGAGTTAAATCAATGTCTGTAATTCCTAATATCTGCCATTTGTGGAATTCTGAATTTCCATCTGTTCATGCTTATGTATTCTTTCAGCAGCAAAATGTGAGCAATTTGTTAATTGCCTTCTAGGGAAAATATAACTCCATTATATCATGCCTGCCCAATGCCTCAGCTATTAAAGAGAAGATATCTTTTGAATCACATTTGAATTGTTCTGATGCTGTGTATTATGTTGGTGGGAACTTCTAAAAATGTTTGTTGTAGACAAAGAGTTAGTTGCTTGCTTTTAAGAGCCTCTCTCCCTGCATGACTTATAATAGGAGTATGTACTTCACTGACACACTAATTTCTTTGTCCTTAGTTTTGGCAAAATTTTCTCTTTATTTTGATTCAGTGCCATCCAGCATTCACCAAACATGTAAGGTTCTCAGGTGGTCAAAAACTGGAATGATTGTGTTGTTCATTTTCAGGAGATACTTGGTTTATTGACTAGTGGGGTCCATGCAATAGATTTTCTTTTCATGTATTATTTAGAACGTGAATTATGTTAATCTCTTGGCTAGACAACTGAAAGAGAATTTTTCTAAAACAGAGAGAAGGAACAGGAATTATTTTTCTAGAGCATTCCATATCTGATACTCTCCAAAAGCCTGAATTAGGGCTTAGATGTCCTATCAGGGTCTTCCAAATATATGATTTTATTTCTTCTCTCTGAAGAATATTTAAAATATTGTAACATCCACCTATTTAACTCAGGATAGTAGGCAGTTGTGAAAAGTGCATTTTATTTTCTTATGTTTCATACTGGAAAGAAAGAAATTATCCAGTTGTGACATCTGTTTAGGACAGTGGTTCTCAACCTTCCTAATGCCGTGGCCCTTTAAGACAGTTCCTGTGGGTCGTGACAGGACAGTTCCTGTGGGTTGAGAACTGCTGGTGTAGGATACAATCCATAAACCATGGGACAAAAAAACAGGTAATGTTGTCCTCCTTTTGGTGTTGTTCCTAAAAGATAAGCAAAGAAGTCAACATGAGAACTTTGAATTTGGCAGGACCAAGGTGTTCTGTCAATTAAAATTCACCAAATCTTATACTAAGAGGAAAAATAAAAGGGGGGAAAGAATAGAATTGGGTCAGAAGAGAGAATCTATATCTCTTAGACAGCTCTGCCTTGAAGTATATAGAGGCCATAAAATTGGCTGACTTCTAGGAAACATAATTCCTTTGGTAATTAGAATTCCTGCCTTGTTTGAGTATCTATAACATTGCTAAAGTAATCAAACTAGACTTAAATCTTTTGCCAGTCACAACAGAATCTTCTCTTAACCACGATGCATATTGAGTTGAAGGACAGCTCTAAAGCACTCCTACCCATCTCTATATCGTTTTGAGTGTTTTCAATATAGAACCTTCATTGCTAAACTGCTCTTTGGAGGTGACAGTGTTTTCTTCAAAGCCTACATGTTAAATATTATGTATTATCTCTTTTCTTTCAAGGCTATGTTAGTTCTATTCTCAGCAGATGCTTATTTTGTGGTTAATCCTGTTTAAGCTCCTAAAGGTTTGCTTCAAGTAGTATGTTTGCCACTTGGAAACTGGTTTGTTTTTGCTCCCTTGCTGTCAGATTCAATAAGGTTTAATGGCATGATAAACTTTTTAATAGTATTTTTCACTTTAAAAAACACCCAAGTGTATACATACCCATCGTGCATGATTCAAGGTAACAAATGCTTGTGGCTTCCCTCTGCTGTGTACCAGAGCTAGAGATTCAGAAGTGAGGGGAACATTTTCTTGACCTTAGGAGTTTACAATCTAGCATTGAGCTTTCTTATGACCCCTGGGCATTCCTTGGATGAACTTCTGAGGGCTTTTGAAAGACATCCTTAAATTATGTCTATCATTATGTATATCTTGGAGATACAGCTCATAGGTCTTATCAAATTTTTGGAGTTCCTTTACCCGAAATTTTATCTTTAAAATTTTGAAGTAAGTCTACTAGTAAGTCTAGTAGAGAAAGTATTTGGTGAAGGGGATGTAAAAAATGCTGATTTTACTGTGAGAATTGCCCATCAGGGTTATAGGCATAACCAAGAGATTTAATGAACTTTTTAGAAAATTTCATCGTATTCCCTTGGTGTAAGTTTTATTTATATTAAAAGACCTTTCCACCTGTAAAGGTCTTCCATTTTTAAGAAAAATATTGGAAGGGGAAATAACTTATAAATATAAATACTATGCTTTGAGTTTTTATTGTGATTTTTAAAAATTATTGACATTATAGAAATAGTTTGCTGTGAGCCTAGGCAATTTTAAAGTGGTCTTTCTTGATGACAGTCATTGACAGTCATTGTCTACTTTTCAAGTAGCTCACTCTTATGCAGTGAGACCTGGAAGGATTAAGTTGGCAGTTGGTTTATATTAATAGCTATATAGTTGCATTTTTCTGCAATGAATAACACAGGTTGCATGAGAATAAAAGATGCAATATGCCTCACATCTTGCTTCCACTTTATTTTTTCTAATTGAAGACTTGCTTCCTTTGCAGTATCTACTTTTCTTCTCCATCTTTGTCTCCAGAGATTTTTATTTGCTTCTCTGTCTATTTTCTAAGAAGATGTTATGTTGTGTGTTGCAAAAAAAGAAAAAAGATGAAGAAGATAAACAAATGAACAGAAACATAAAGAGGCCTAAAATCTTCACTATGCAGAGGAAAGCATAGAGTTAAATTAAGCAAATATCAAGGTTAGGAATTTAAGAAGTCTGACATTTTAGGAGAAGGGGGAAGCATATTCAGAAAGCATAATTGTTTATGATAGTGAAAGTCAATGTGTGATCATGTGAAACCAAAGTTATTAAACACTTTTGATGTTATTGTTGACTTGTTTTTAGCCTCAAAAGAAAACTACAGAGATGAAATCAGAATGTCATTAAAACTATACATAGACCAAAGGCTACAGACTGGAAGTTCAAGAACTACAAAAGAAAAAAAAATCAGAAAAAGGCTAAGTAGGAAGTATTCTTGGGTGCTAAATCATGGTAACCTTCAGATTCAAGGAGAAGGCTGAATCTGAACATTTTCTTGCCAAATGAAGAACCATTGTTTAGGCCCTAGGGCATTTGTTATATGTGAGGAGAAGGTAGAATAGATTCAGCCAACGATAAGACAGAATATTGAAAAGGTTACATTCCCTTTTTACAAGTCTATTAAAAGTTTATGGTCTTCCCCAGAATATGCGCTATAATAAAATTATTATGTCCCTTTCTAATGGCAAGGAGGTTGTAAGAATGATAAAAACCACTTCTGAAATTTGCTGGAGGTTTAATAGGAGACTCACAGGGTCATTTGCGGTACTAGCAGCCCACAATATCTCCTGAAAGATAATGAAATTTATTGTTTATTAAAAGTACCTCTGTTGGTAACCAAAAAAAAAACTTCCCACAATTTCTAATCTAGGGAGAATCTGATTTCTATCATCAGTTCCATTTTGAAAACTGAACTAATTTTGTGTTTCTCAATTAAAAAGTGAGGAATAAAATAGCTATGTCTCAGGGACTTTTTTTTGAATATTTCTTATCTCAGATGTGTGGTTGTTTTGGACTAAGTTCAGCAGAAAGCACTTTTGGTGACTTTGTTTCATGATATATGTGCCAGATTGCTATTTCCATAGTACAGCAATCTGTCACCAAGTCTTTTTCTGAAGTAAGCTTGCTCTACTGCTGTGTGATTCCTGTTTAATCACGGATAAGAGTTTATCACTTGCCAGAATTCTTATAGCCACACTCCCAGAGAATTTCTTAAGTAATAAGTAGCTGTCCAACAAATGGAAGGTTTAGTCATATTCTAAGCAAAAATACTTGGCTCACAATGACTTAATTTAAAATATGGTTGCATATATTCTGTGAGTAGCTTTTCCAAACCCAGGAGCTCTGGGCAACAGGGAGGACTGAAAACTACATAGTGTGGAGAGCATGGTCATGACAGAGGGAAATAGTAGAGCATACTGGAAACCACGTAGGGTCAAAAATTAGGGACTTGGACCTGAGGTCTCATCACATCTTGAACAACTTACGTTATTCACTTAAATTTTTATTGTGCTTCAATTATATACTGCCATTGAGGATTCATTAATTCTAATAATATTAATTAAAAAAGACATAGTTCCTGTTATTTAGTAGTTCATAGTATAGGAAAGCTGCCTATTCTAAACTCACTTAAGTGATGAAGACTTTTATGGACTCAAGGTAAAGGGGTAGAAAAGAATATTACATGCAAATGGAAACTGAAAATAAACAAGAGTAGCTATATTTACATCAGAAAAAACAGGCTCTAAATCAACAACACTACAAAAAGACAAAGAAAGTCATCATCAATGATAAAGGATATATCCATCTAGGAGGTATAACAATCCTAAATCTATATGAATCCAACCCCAGAGCACACAGATTCATAAGAAAAAGTACTATTTGACCTAAAAAAAAAAAGAAGATAGACAATAATACAATCATAGTGGTGGCACTGGTTGACACCCCACTGAAAGAACTAAACAGATCATCAAGATAGAAAATCAGCAAAGAACTACTGGACTTAAACTGGATTCTAAAATAAATGGACCTAATAGACATTTATAGAACTTTCTAACAACTGCAGAATGTATATTCTTACCAGCCCATGGAACCTTCTTCAAGATAGACCATATTTTAGGCCACAAAACAAGTCTCAATACATTTTTAAAAAGTCATATCATCTATCTTCTCAGATTACAGTGAAATGAAACTAAAAATCAATTGCAAGAGGAACTCTCAAAACTATTCAAATACATAGAAATTAAACAACCTGTTCCTAAATGAGCATTGGGTCAATAATGAAATCAAGATGGAAATTTTAAAATTTCAAAACAAATGAAAAAAATGATACAACATATCAAAGCCATGCTAAGAGGAAAGATTATAACATTAGACATCTACATCAAAATGATTGAAAGACCACCAGTTAACAACTTATTTTTCTAGTTCCTTTCCTCAAGGAACTAGAAAAATAAGAACAAATCTAGCAGAATAAAAGAAATAACAAAAATCAAAGTAGAAGTAAATGAAATTGAGGACAGAAAAACAATACAAAGGGTCAATGAAACAAAATGTTGGTTCTTTGAAAAGGCAAACATAATTGATAGCAAAGAGAGAATATTCAAATGAGCTAAATCTGAAATGAAAAGAATACATTACAACTGATGCTACAAAAATACAAAAGATCATATATGACTGCTATCAACATCTCTTTGCCCACAAGCTAGAAAACATACAGCAAATGGATAAATTCCTGGAACTTCCCAAGCTTGAATAAGGAAGAAATAGAAACCTTAAAGAGGCTAATATCAAATAGTGAGATTGAATTAGTAATAAAATGTTTCCCAATGAAAACAAGCTTTAGACCAGATGAATTCACGGCTGAGTTCTACCAGATATGCAAACAACTGGTATCCATGCCATTAAAACTATTTTAAAAGATCAAGAAGGAGGGAGTCCTTCCTAAATAATTCTATAAAGCCAATATCACCCCAATACAAAGACAATTACAGACCAGTATCTTTGATAAACACAGATGCAAAAATATTCAACAAAATGCTAGCAAATTGAATACAATAGCACATCAAAAAGGTAATACACCATGATCAAGTGGATTAGATTCCAGGAATGCAAGGATGCCTTTACTTACGGAAATCAATAAATGTGATCCACCACATAAACAGAATTAAAAAGAAAAACATATGATCATCTTAATAAATGCAGAGGAAACGTCAACTGATAAAATTCAGCATTCTTTCATGATAAAAGCCCTAGGCATAGAAGAAATATATCTCAAAATAATCAAAGCCATATATGACAAATCCCCAGCCAACATCATATTGAACAAGGAAAAGTTGAAAACATTTCCCCTAAGAACTAGAACAAGACACGGATGCTCATTTTCATCACTTCTATTCAAAATAGCATTGGAAGTCCTACAGAGCAATTGGGCAAAGGAAAGAAGAAAAAGGAAAGGGCATCCAAATTGGAAATGAGGAAGTCAAAATATCTCTTGTTTTCTAAGAGTATGATCTCATGCCTAGAAAACTCTAAAGACTTCTCCAAATGACTTTTAAATTTGATAAATGAATTCAGTAAAGTCTCCGGTTATTTCAGGTTACAAAATCACCGTACAAAAATCAGTGGCATTTCTATACACCAATAATGACCATGCTGAGAACCAAATCAAGAACTACAATTTACAGTAACTACAAAAAGTAGAGTAAAATATATTTAAACAAGAGGTGAAAGATCTCAACAAAGAAAACTACAAAATACTGATGAAATAAATCATAAATGACACAAACGAACAGAAAAATATCCCAGACTCATGCAATGGAAGAATTGTTATTGTTAAAATAACTACACTGTCCAAAGAAATTGACAGATTCGTTAAAATTTCTGTCTAAATACCAAGATCATTTTTCACAGAACGAGAAAAAACAATCCTTAAAATTCATATGGAACAACAAAAAGCCTTAATAGCCAACTAAATCCCAGGAAATAAAACAAAGCTGGTGACATCATATTACCTAGCTTTAAGTTATACTACAAAACAGTGTGGTAAAACAATATAAAAATAGACACATAGGTCAATGAAACAGAATAGAGAACTCTTAAATAAAGCCTTATGCCCACAGCTAACTGATCTTTGACAAAGCAGACAAAAACATACACTTGGGAAGGGATACCCTTTTCAATAAATCATGCTGTGAAAATTGCATAGTAATATTCAGAAGGATAAAATTGAATCCCTATCACTTACTATATACAAAAATTAACTCAAGATGGACTTAATGTAAGACTTGAAACTATAAATTCCAGAAGATTTAGGAAAATCTCTTCTGGACAGTGGGCTAGAGAAGGAATTTGGCTGAGACCGCAAAAGCAAATGTAACAACACAAAAATAAATAAATGAGAATTAATTAAACTAAAAGTCTTCTACACAGCAAAAGAAATAATCAACAGAGTAAGCAGACAACCTACATAAGGCAAGAAAATATTAAAAACTGTGCATCTGGCAATGGACTAATACTCAGAATCTACCAGGAACTTAAACAATTCAACAAGAAAAAACAAATATAACTCCATCAAAAAGTAGGCAAATGACATAAACATTTGTTTTTCAAATGGCCAAAAAGGTTTATTTATAAGGAAAGTTTCTAAGCATTGTCAAGAACTATGCATGCTATCCCATTAACTACCACGTTGGACAATAGTATTATCTGATTTAAACTTCCAAATCTGCAAAGTGGGACTGAAGTAGAAAAAAGGGAGATAGTTTAAGGCATGAATCAATAAAAATCCTCAAAGAAAATGTGGGGAAAACACTGGAAGGTATCGGCCAGGGGAAAGACTTTATGAAGAAGACTCCAGTGGCAATTGCAACAACAAAAATAAATAAATGGGACTTAATTAAACCGAATAGCTTTTGTATAGCTAAGGAGACAACAACCAAAGCAAATAGACAACCATCAGAATGGGAAAAGATATTTGCATATTATGAATCAGACAAAAGCTTGGTAACTAGAATCTACAGAGAACTCAAATTAAGCAGCAAAAAAAAAAGAGCCAACAGTCCCTCATATCAGTGGGCAAGTGAGATGAACAGAACCTTCTCGAAAGAAGACAGACGAATGGCTAACAAGCATATGAAAAAAATGCTCCTTGTCCCTAATTGTCAGAGAAGTAAAAATCAAAACTACCCTGAGATATCACCTAAACCCTGTGAGAATGGTCCACATAACAAAAACTCAAAGCTACAGATGCTGGCATGATTGTGGAGTGAAGGGAGCACTTTTGCTGCAGACCCTTTTGGAAGGAAGTATGGAGAATCCTCAAAGATCTCAATTAGACCTCCCATTTGATCCTGTAATCCCATTACTGTGCATCTACCCAGAAGAA
Source organism: Galagoides demidoff (assembly GCA_963574575.1). NCBI lineage: Eukaryota > Metazoa > Chordata > Mammalia > Primates > Galagidae > Galagoides > Galagoides demidoff. Next base: position 18,097 of record CAUYQV010088295.1, read on the forward strand.
AAAAAAAATCATTGTATCATAGGGATATTTGCACCAGACTGTTTATTGCAGCTCAATTTATAATTGCCAAACTGTGGAAGCAACCTAAATGCCCACCAATCCAAGAATGGATTAATAAACTGTGGTATATGTATACCACGGAACACTATTCAGCAACTAAAAAGGATGGTGATTTTACATCTTTGTATTAATTTGGATGGAGTTGAAATACATTCTTTTTAGTAAAGCATCACAAGAAGGGAGAAGCAAGAACCCAATGTACTCAATTTAGATACGAAGACAATTGATGCTAGTACATGGCAGTGGGGGGTGGGCACGCGGAGAGAGGGAGGGAGGGGAGTGTGGGGCCACAGTGTGTGACACACCTCTTAGGGATGGGACACTATTATTAGAGGGACTTTGTGCAGAAAATGCAAGCAGTGTAACCTGGCTTTTCGTACCCTCAATTATTCCCTAACAATAAAAAAGAAAGAAAGAAAGAAAGAAAAAAGGGAGATGGCAGGGAGGGAATAGATCTGTAGTAATCTAGATGAGAACTGATTGTGGCTTGAGAGTGAACATGGACAGAAGATTCAAGATATGATTAGAACCTAATAATTAACATGAATTGTAAATAATATGGGTTTAAAGGGACATGGAATTCGAAGATGAGCACACAGTAGTTAGTTAATAAATATGTGATAAAAGAATGAATTAAAAAAGGAAAGATTTATGACTTGGGCATGGGAGATTGGTGGTCTAATAAGTGAGCCTTTTCAGTCAAAAAATAATAGAAAAATTTAATTTTGAAGGAACAGGAAAGAGAATTTCCATTTTTAAGACATGAATACACTTTTTGGTGTTCTAAGGTTAATAAATTTGCAAACTAACCTCTGAGAAAACTACAAAGGAGAATGAAAAATAGGAAAAACTAAATTTTACTTCCTTGTCAAATCACTAGAGCATTACTTAATTAAGCTTTCTAATTATGCTCAATTCACATTATAATTAAAATTTGCATTACTGACTTTCAAATGTTCCTCTGGTCACCTATGTGGTATGACGTCTCCAAGCAACACTAGTGCTTTCTACATACAGCACATTACAATGTGTAATGTGCTTTGCACACTGCAAGTTCTTAAGAGAGGCTTGTTGAATTATCTGGTAAGAGAGTGTTTCTATATTTGGAATGAGTTACCTTTTAACTAAAGCAGTGCATGAAACTCTTTCATTGCAAACTAAGTGACTTGGCCGTTACTCATCTTACCGATGCTCAAATCAAGGGTGCCCCAAGTTCAGTGATTTTCCCACTGTTCCCTTCAGGAAACCTGCGACTTATTCAAGAGGCTCAGAGATTCTTCTCACTTACAATGGCCTACAGACTGCATTTGCTTATGAGACTCAAATCTCGTGTCCACCTTAATTACAATTCACAAGTTTCTTTGTCCTGTACTTTATTAATGTTACTTCTGTGCAGAAGTCATTTAATTCTACCAGGAAATAGATACTACTGAAGACTGAAAGACAAACCCCACTTTCTCTAGAACATTTTCTTTTCCACCTATACAAATGAAGCATCTTAGGCAGATGACGAAACTTGCTGTTATTACGATATAAGTGGGTAGAGCCGAGGTTTTACTGTTACGCACATTAGACCATTTGGGGACTTTTAATATATCCTGATAACTAAGGCTCATCCTAGAACAATTAAATCAGAATGTCTTCGGTGATATCTAGGCATTAGTATTTTTAAAGTTTCCAGACGATATCTATGTGCAGCCTTAGTTGAAAATTTCTAGGTTAGAGCCATTTGATGAAAATGACAGACTCACACCCAAGCAAAACTCTTAACATAATTTTTTCTGCAGCCACGAGGTGGCAGCATCATAGTATAGTGCTCCTCCTGACATCTCTATTGTGTGGACATGGAAATTTGTATCGCTGATACGAATTTATAGCATTTTTGAGGGTCCCTTCAGTTGGGGAATAGCATTGGCTTTTGTACCTTGTATTCTCTTTTGCTCTGTTTGCCTAACAAAAAGGTTAAATATATTTATTTCAACAGGTTGAATTGTAGTTGAGTGGAAAAATACAAAGAACATAGATTTTGTATTCAGATAGTTTGGGGTGAGAGTACTGCCTGCACCAGCTACTGATGCTTTGTTCAACCTTTTTGTGCTTCAGTGGCATACCTAAAGAGGAGGGTTGTCACAAGGATTAAACACGATAATCTGTGAAAATCAGCTGAGTATGAATAATACGAGGATGATGAAGATGTTGAGGAGAAAATACTGAGATAGAGTTAGTTACACAAGATCCAGAAAAACCCATGATTTTTATCTTTCTTTTCTGCATGTGGGTCTTTTCTTTCCCTGTTGTGTGTGTGCCCTAATATTCAGATTGCCCTGGTGATTACTTCATCCCTGTAAACATGCTCTAGCTTTCATTTAAAAGAACAAAGATTTAAAGCCAACATTTTTTACTATACCTCTGCCTTTAGCAAGGGAAGTGTACCTCCCACCTTTATCACCAAGTCTCTGTAAAATATTAGTCCTCCTTCACTCACAAGTATTTTAGTTCACCTCTCAAACCTTAAAACTGCTTTATCTAAAAAATGCAGAGAAAGTGTCAAGTCCAAAGACAATTGTCATCTCACGTACCTGTCCATTTGAACAGTCTGACCACACCCTCCTTCCTGTACCTGCCCGTTGATTTATGTGGTGACAACATCCCTGTTCTCCTCCAGCCTCCATTGCTGGGTCTGAGTTTTCTCTTCCCTTAGAATTATGTATCCCAGGACTTTTCTTCTTATACCCCTAAATTCTTTTCTTCCTGGAAGTCTTACCTTCCACCACAGCCTTAATTTTAATTAGCATAAATGACTCAAATCTGTATATTGTCCCAGAGAGCTGTCCTGAATTCCAAATCTATAAATCTAACAGTCTCTGTCATTTAACTCAGCCACTGAATAATTAGCATGTTGAAGATTGAACTGGGTTCATCTCCTATCCATACAAAGTCTAGTCCTCCTCTTCCTTACAATTCATGGCACTACTTTCTATCCAGATGATATAACCAGATATCTGGGAGTCATTTTATATTCCTCCCTCAATCATTTTCATACCCATGGTAATTGGAGAATTTAATCCTTTGCATTCAAGGTAATTATTGACAGGTAAGAACTTTCCACTGCCATTCTGTTCATTGTTCTCTGGTTGTTTTATAGTTTCTTTGTTCCTTTGTTCCTCTGTTTCCTTTTGTTCTTGTGATTAAGTCATGTTCTCCAGTGCTATTATTTAATTCTTTACTTTTTATCTTTTGTGTGCCTACTATAAATTTTTGCTCTGTGGTTATCATGAGGCTTACAAAAAAAAATCTTCCAGTTCTATGTGGCTACTTTTAAGCTGATAATAACCTAACTCTGATTGCATTGGGAACTACACTGTTAACTCCATCCTTTATCCCACTCCTTCTATCTTTGATGCACAATTTACATCTTTTTATATTGTGTATCTCTTACCACATCATTATAGCTATTATTAATTTTAATAGTTTTATCTTTTCACCTTCATACTAAAATATACATTATTTATACCCTGCTGTTACAGTGCAGTACTACAGTGCACTGATTTTGACTGTGTACTTACTTTTCCAGTAGGTTTTATACTTTTATACATTTGGGGGTTGTCAGTTAGCATCCTTTTCTTTTGGTCTGAAGAACTAACTCTCTTTTGCATTTCTTGTACAGTACAGTTCTGGTGCTGACAAACATTCTCAACCCTTTTTTATCTTGGAGTCCTTATTTCTCCTTCATTTCTGAAGGACAGCTTTTGCTGCTTATGGTTTGGTTTTTTTAATTGATAGTTTTCAGATCTCAGCACTTTAATGACACCACGTATCTTCCACAGCCTCTCCTGGCCTGTACGATTTCTGTTGAGAGGTCTGCTGCTGGCCTTATGGGCGTGCTTTTAGATGCTTTTTCTCTTTTCTCTTGGTGCTTTTAGGTTCCTTCCTTTGTTTTTAATTTGTGATGATAAGTTTTGGTATAGTCTTATTTGAATTACATCTGATTAGAGAACTTTGACCTTCTTATACCTTTTATGTCTTTTCACATATTTGAAAATTTTCCTATTATTTCTTTAAATAAATTTTCAACCTCTGTTATTTCCCTTCCTAAACTGCTAAGAGTTGAGTATTTGCATTGGATATTCTCCCATAAATCCCATAAGCTTTCTTTATTCGTTTCATTCTTTTTTCCTTTGTCTTCCCCGTCTTGGAAGGGTTTTTCACCCTTCTTGTTGCCTTAGACTGATGTCTGTGCATTTGAAGAGGTAGAGCCTTATTCCAGTCTTTGCAGACTGGCTTTGTCTGGAAAGCCCTTCACCGATCACCTGGTCTGTAGACCCTGTGCAGGCCATTTGGCACGTTCTAAGATGACACTTGTTGTTTGAGTCTTTGGGTAGGTTGGTTTGGTGTCTGGGTCAGCAGGCAGGCAGACCTGACACCCAGATCTGGAGGGTTTAGCTTAAGTCCATATCCACAAGGTGGACCTGTTGATGAGGTACAGAGGATAGGCCTAGAGCCTGGGTCCACAGGGTTGGCCCAGAGCCTACATCTATAGATGTTGGGCTGAAACCCCATCCACATGGGCTCACTTGGCTCTGGGCATGGGTCTTAAGCTTGTGTCTCTAGAGGCTGGCCAGGTGCTGAGATGGACCTGGCATTTGGTCCATAGCAGCTGGCCTTGCACTACGGTAGACCTGGAGCCTGAGTCCACTGGGCGGTTATTAGCTTGGGTCTACAGAGCTAATCTAGGAGCTTCAATCCATAAGGTGAAGCCTGGCAGTGGGATCTATTAGGTGGACTTGAACCCTGGGTTTGTTGGCGGGCCTGGATCCTAGGTCCTTTGGAGCCTAGAGCCATGGGAACTGGCCTGGAGCCTGGGGCTGGGGTAGGACTAGAGCAGGCATGGCATCTGGATCTGGTCTATTAGGTCTGGTTTAGAGTCTAGGATTGCAGATGCTGGCCTAGGGGCTGGGCATGCAGGTGCTAGCCCAGAGGCTAAAGCTGTGGGGTCCAATCTGGGTTCTGAGTTCTTTGGAGCAGTCTGAAACCTGAATACACAGTGGTCCTGGAGTCTGGTTCTGTGGGTTCCATCACTGAGGTCTCCTGGTTCAGACCTGGATCTTGCGTATGCTGTATAGTGTAGGACCAAAAGGGGTATCCTGGAAGGTGGGGCTTGGCCTTTAATGAGCAGGTCTAGAACCTGTGTCTGCAGTTGCCCACCTAGTGCTTCAAGACAGGAGTGTCAGGTTTGGTACTGAGTGGGCCTGAAGACTGGGACTGCAGGGGCTGGCTTAACATTGGGTGGGCCTTGAGCCTATATCTGTAGGGGCTGGCTCAAAGGCTGGCTCCATGGGGGCTAGTCTGGCAATGAGGGCCATGAGTATCTTCCAGGTGCTGGGATGGGTCTAAAACCTGGGGCCTTGGGCCTAACCAGTGTTGGGACTGCCGAGGTGGGCCTGGCAGTGGGATGGCCCAGAGACCAAGTTTGCTGCATAGGCCCAGGGTCTGGGGCTGTAGGATTCTGCCTGGTTCTGGAGAGGGCCTAGAGGCTCAGACCACAGGTAGCAGCCTGGAGTCTGGGGCTCTGGAGGCCTACTTGGTACTGGGTTTTACTGGGGTGGGCCCAGTGTTGAGGTGCAAAGCAAAGTCTTATGCTGATTTTCTCCCCCTTCCCCACATGGAGGGTGTCTTTCTGCCCACTGTGCTGTCTGGAGTTAGAGAGTAATGGGAGACTGTCCTTCCTACTCTCTTCAATGCATCTTTTCTTATTATCCAGGTGTTGAAATCCTTTATCTGGTTTCCTTAGCGCTTATGAAGGCATTTTTGTGTGTGGATAGTTGTTTGAATTGACCTTTCTTTGGGGAGGGGGAGTGAGCATTGGAGGGTTTTATCTTTTTTCTCTTAATTAGAAAGGATATTTTTAGTTGATCTGGCCAGCTAAGGATTTGTATCCAGAACCTGTGAAGAGCTGCATGAATGGAGCTCACAGGGCTGGCAGTTGCTCTGGGGGAGCCAGTGGGTGAGTGGACGTGCAGCCGTGGGCGTCACTGCTCGTGGCTGCAGACTGTACACACGCACTGCGTGGTTAGACTATACTGAATGCATAATACTGATTTTTTTCTCCAATAACAAATTAATTTTAGCCTACTGTAACGTTTTTACTTTGTATATTTTAAATTGCTTTTTAATTTTTTGACTCTTTTGTAATAAAACTTAGCTTAAAGCACAAACACACTGTATAGCTGTACAAAAAGCTTTCCTTTTCTTCATTCTCTAACCTTTATCTATATTTTAATTTTTTTTTTTTTGCTTTTTAAACTATTTTTATATTTAATTGAAATTTTTAATTTGTAACAAAATGTAACTAACATCAAATTTACCATCTGGACCAGAGGTCCTCAAACTTTTTAAACAGGGGGCCAGTTCACTGTCCCTCAGACCATTAGAGGGCTGGACTGTGGGCCCTGGGATGAGTCAGCGGCTAAGCAGGACAGGCAGTGTCGGCTAAAACACCCAGCAGGCAGGATAAACGTCCTCGGTGTGCCCTGTGGGCCATAGTTTGAGGACGCCTGATCTGGACCACAGTTAAGTGTTCAGTGGCATTAAGTGCCCATGGGCAAATTTTTCTTTTTATTTCAAATTAATATGAAGGTAAGGTTTTTAGGTTACATTGTTTTCAATTCTAACATAAAGTTCAAGTTGTAGTTGAGCCTTCCCCCCAGGGGGTATGCTGAACACCCTCACCTTGTGCACATCAGGTGAGATCCAGCAGATTGCCCTCCCTCCTCCCGCCAATCATTCTCCCTCCTCCCCTCTTCCTCCCCCCTTCCTAGACTATATTTGTGTTTTATCATTCATTTGGGTGTGTAGTTGTTTTGCTGGTTTCACATTAGTATTGGGTACATTGGATTTTTCCCCCCATTCTTGAGATACTTTATTAAGAAGAATATGTTTCAATTCCATCCACATGTATCTTTTTACCACAAAGACATTTGCACCAGAATGTTTATTGCAGCTCTGTTCACAATTGCCAAGTTGTTGATGCAACCCAATATTATTCTACTATTTTTCTGACATCTCCTCAACTCATCAGACTTTCAAAAGACATTTATTTCATCTGCAGCATTTGATTGCTTAATTTCTATTTGAGATCATAGCCACAGTTCCTAAGCCTTGCTGCAGCAATTCTAAAACTGAACTGATAGTGCATTATAAGTGGTCATTTGTCTGCTGGTTGAAAGCAAAGAAGTTTTTGGTAATTGGAAACCAGGTCATTGTTTAATGCATAGTAAGGTCACATTATTGAGAAACTATAGAAATTAATTACATCTAAGCAATTCTTTTGATAGTCGTGCATATTGCTATTACATTTTAATTATGTTGGCAGTTTATTGATAAGACTATTTGTGAAGCAGATATTGAACCTTACTTGGCATAATGAACTGACACTGGTTCTTTATTCAGAATGAATATAAAATTTTAGAGAAAAATAGGACATGTTAAACCATGCCACTAGCCAAATAAAACCATGAACATCAATATCATTTAGTGCTACTTGAGAGTTATTCTATCTGATTTTTTATTTTCCTATTAGGAGGTCAAAATTTTAAGAAGTTCTATTTTATCAAAAATTTTAAAAACATTAAGAAAATTTATTGTATATGTATAGTTCTATGAAAGTATAGAATCAAAATTTTTATTATTTCCTTAAATGGACTTGCTGATCTAATTTTTTTTTTTAAAGACAGAGTCTCAATTTGTCACCCTCAATAGAGTGCTGTGGCATCACAGCTCACAGCATCCTCCAGCTCTTGGGTTTAGGTGATTCCCTTGCCTCAGCCTCCGGAGTAGCTGGGACTACAGGCACCTGCTACAATGCCCAGCTATATTTTTGTTGCAGTTTGGCCAGGTGCCGGTTCGAACTCACTACCCTCGGTATATGGGATCAGCTCCCTACTCACTGAGCCACAGGTGTCGCCCTACTGATCTAATTTTATACTAAAATATACCCTTCTTAGTTAAAGCCTTTTAATAAACCATGCATCTTTTTTCAATCATGAAACTGCCAGGTTTAACAAGAACAAAGTGTATTTCAATAAGACACCATATTACTTACTTTGTCCAGAATCCAGATGCTGAATTAATAGAGAATGCACACACTGAGAGGCAGTGCTATTAAAGCTTTCATTGGCATCTTCAATAAGGTAGCACATGAGGTGGTGGAGATCCCAGTTACCCTGATTTGATTAATATGCCTTGTATGCCCCATCAGAACATCACATGCACCCTATCAATATATATAACTATTATGAACCAATAATAACTAAAAATAAAAGATTTAAAACAATAAAAGCAACAACAACAACAACAAAACCCAACAAGACAATAGAACACAGAGAGATGTCTAGTTAGAAAGGACCAAGCAGAAGGTAAATGACTGTTGTATGAGTGAGAACATGACTGGTAGAAATAAATGTCAATTCAGGACTAAGGATGGAAAAAAGGAACAACTTAATATAACTTAGATTTTTCGTATATGGTTCTCATCTTTTTTGAGATTCATATGTGCAGAGGTCTTGATGTCCAGAATGTTTTGACAAAGAACATTTCAGAATGTAAGTGCTGACTTCCTGTATGATAATTTCCTGCTCTTGATTCATGCCTAGAATGAAAGGAAATGGAACAGAAATAAGAATGCCAGGCTCCAATTTGTCTTTAATAAATATTTATAGGAGGCATCAAGTTATTCAATTTAATGTTTCTTCAATTCATAAGAATTCCTTTCTTACATCTTTCCCCATAAAAGACCATAGATTTTATTTCTCTCTCTGTCAATAGTTAACCCCATGGTCATGGGCAAATCACGTATGTTCTGAGTTTATATATTCTCATTCGGAAACTGAATAAGGGTGCACCAGCTAATCGCAGAACTCTCTTTCATTATTAACATTATATGATGCTGTTGAAAAAGGAATTATCTTAAAGATTAAGAAAAAATATTCACACATTTTATTCAATGAAGTATTATTTAAATAGATGACATAAAATGAAGTCACAAGAAAGAGCAACTTTTACTTTTACTTTAGGAAAATCAGTTAGAAATTGAATAGATACTTTCTAAAGAGATCTCTTTGCTAAGAACTCCTGGCCTACACCAAGAACCCTATAGAATTCCAGCAGAAATCGTATTCTTCAATCCCACATTTGTTATATAGAATTGCACTCGTCTATGTATTTTCTACCAAGATCCATATTTTATAACTGAGTCTTTAAAATTCTTAACAATGGGAAAAATGAAAGGAAATTCTGACATAATGTCTTAAAGAAGCAAAGGGTACATGTGCAATTATTGAAAGCTCAGTGGCAGAAAAACATATTGTAATTTAGTTGTTTTCTCCATCTGCCGCTTACCATATACTATAGATCCCTAATTGGCCTTGTCACGTCGCTATGAGGGTGCTCCCATGTCTATCCTCCAACCACCACACTTACAGGACTGAGGGGGAAGACTGTTTACAGGAGTGAGGGGTAAGGCTGTTAATCACCACACGGGCAACGAGCAGAAAGTACAAACTGTTTTAGACAAACTGGAAATATGGCCGCCCTATAACATTGTATTTCTATTTCTTGTTTTACAAAGATGTTAACTTTAAATATTGTTTTATTAACCTTTATTTTAGATTCAAATCTATTAACGTTTGCCTTGAATTACTCTTTAAATTGAGTTTTAATAAAATTCCATCATTTTTTAGACACATGACTTCAATATGTATTTTTAAAAATTTCTTTGAATCTGTTCACTTTATTTTTATACCATCATAATTCTCATTTTTCACGTATTTCTCTAAATGTTTCTCTCTTTCTTTTTTTACTGAACTTAATTTCCTCTGTCCAATCTTTAAACCTGGATATCAGACAGGGATCCATGTTAACCCCTTACTCTTTCTAGCTGCATAACTTCCCTGGGTGACCTTACCCATTTTTATAGCTTCAACAAACACCTTGCTGACATTCTCCAAAGTTTATATCTCTAGTCAATAGTATCCCTTTGAACTTCAGATCATATGCTTATTTTCGAATGGACACCCCTGCTCACCTAACCTTTAGGCTTACCTCTGTACCAACCTCACTTTCCCTTTTCCATCCTCTGTTTCTCTAGATGGCTTCACCAGCACCATCTTTTGCCCAGCCACTCAAGTTAGAAACTCATATTAGGGACTCATATTACTTGTTCCCATTGCTCACTTTCAATCAAAAACCAAATTCTACCAATTTTATTATTTCTGAACATATTCCTTTTATCTGTCCTCGCCTTCCTTACCCCAGTTAGACCTTTTAATATTTTTTTCTAGGTGATACAATAGCTCCCACCTCTTCTCTCTCCTTCCAGTTGTCTCTTCGTGCAATCCAGCCACAGATTTGGCCATCTCTTTCTCTTACATTCTTCCATGGCTTGTCCTCCTCTTCAGGAAAAAAATCTTTGTTCCATATGGTGATATTCAAGAAAATCATTTATCATTTAGCCTTTGTTTGAGTTCTAGACATAGCTCTTGTATCTTGTCACTCCTGATCACATATGTTATATTTTATTATCACAAAACTTCTTCCAGTTTTCTCTGTGCACACAAACAGACAAACATGTACACACCACCACCACCAGTCTGGGTTGTAGGCTCTGTGCCTTGGATCATATATATGTGCCCTTGGCCTGGAGTCATTTCTTCCTCCTTCCTCCTTTATCTTGATATGAGCTTCTGTATATCTTTTGCTCACTGAGTAAGTGTCACTGACTGCAGGGACTCAAATCCAGGTTTGTTAGGATCTCTCCACTCTGTTCACATATACCACATACATATTTCTAGCATTTATGATGTTGTCTCTAATTACCCATTTTGCACCAGTCTTCACCCTGAGAAATTGTGAGTTCCTTGAGGTGGGCAGTGGAAATTTCAATGTCTAATAGATTCTGGGACATGTCACGTGCCCATGAATGAGCCATTTGAAAGAATTAATTTGATAAAAGAATAAATTAATTCTAATATTAACTAACTTAGTGATTGTGTACTAGTTCATGTATTTCCTTCTCATTTCGTTGAAACACTTGAACATGTATATATAATATCATCAGTATAAAATGCACCTAACCTGTGTTACATTATTGAATACATTTGAATCCCTGGTTCAATTTCTGTAACAATTTCAATCAAGAAAGTAAAATCCAAACCTTCTAAAATAATGTAAAGGGACTCTTTAGTCTCTTAAAGAATATTCAAAGGGTTGAGATTCACAAGCCCTCCTAACTCTCCACATATTGTCTGTCCTTAATTTCCTCTCATCCTTAATTTCTCATATTTCAAATAATTCTAATGTGCTATGTTTTCCAAACATATTCTCTTAACAAACACCTTTGAGGCATTTATTTATCTTTACTCCTCATTTATTTTTTATTTATATTGTTATATAGAAAAAGATAATCATTTCTATTTAGAAAGGTGGAGAAAGAGAACAACTCCATGATAAAAAATGTTAGCAGGTGGAGGCAGGAATGTTATCAATTATCTCTCCACAAGCTAATGATGGCTGCCAAGCACATCTATGTGTATTTTTGTGTATGTGTTAGAACATTGCTCTCTTTGGATTGTTGATCAATTACTATCTAATATTGTCATTTAAAGACATCTTTCTGTGAGTGTACCCTTTACAGTAGATGACATTTACATCCCCTCTTTAAAAAAAGCCCAAACCTAAATCTGGAAATAGAGCTCATTTTCAGAAGCCCTTGAACAGAAATTATAATTGCAAGTGTGTTTGAAACATCCCTCTCGGTTTTTGCTTTCTCTCTTTGTAGTTTGTGATTAGTCCATGTACTTTGTACTCTCGGTATCAGCAACAGCTGTAGACTGAAGCTCTAAGGAAAATCTCCTCAAAATAGCTTTGTTACAAAGAGAAAATGGCATTTACGGACTCTGGCAGGATCTATGCTCTTGAGCCATTTTCAATTTTAAAACTTGAATGGGAAAACCCACTGCATGAATCAGCCAGCTATGCACACTCTCGAGCTGAATCTATTGTTAGCAGAAGAAGGAGGTGCCAAGAGTGCACAGAGCTCGGGGGCTCTGCAGCTTCTGCACACGGTGTCCTGCAGGCGTCCAGATATGGACAGCTACGTGACTGGGGCCCTAACCACAGCAAAGCAGCAAATCTGCCACTTCGCGATGCATCTTCACAAAACCAAAGTTTGTCTTTGCAGTTGCTGCCTTAGATAACAGTTTCTCAGATTTTCAAAAATACCTTCATTTGACTCACTGAATCCTAAATTATTATATTCCTATGATCTTGGAGTCCTTTTTGGTTTGAGGTGGAAGATCCTGCCTCCGTCAGGTCCTGACTCAGTCAGGTCCCGAGAGCAGTGCTTGATCATCCCAGTCCCCTCACTTTTCTGTGGTCAGTATTGTCTTGTTCTTACCATTGTCATGGGGTCATTTTGCGTGGTTGTCAGTGAGCTGACTGTTAGTCAGTAGAGCTGCTCAGTCAGCCACATCTGAGCTGCAAGAGCGGGTTTAAGTCCTTCTGTCCCAGTAGCAACCAGAGATGCTAAAGGAATGTCTGGCCCATCAGCAGTTATTTCCCAACCCCTCAGGATCATGCTAAATTGCCTCAAAACAACTGGATGAAGTCTTGTATTTTCAAACAGGCTGCTTATGCAGCATGTGAGGCTGCCCAGCATGCCAGGGCGAGGATAAATGTTTGTGTCTGTCATGACTCTGGCTACCAGAGGTTCTGAACGCATTACAGAAAGGCTACTGTAGCAATAGAGTGCTGCTCACGGGCCAAAGCGTCTCCGGCCTTGGAAATCTTGTCCATGCCTTTTCATAATAGCCATTTTTATGGATCCGTATTCTCATGTGCTTGAGCCACTCTCACTGAGTGACTCTTCATTTGTCGCAAAAACTATTGCTTTGGAAGTGTTGGACATGAGCCAGTTCAGGGGTCCTCTGCATCCTGGTAGCAGAGATTTGATAGGCATTCTTAGTGTTTAGCCCGGTGCCAGTCAGTGTAACTTCTCAGCACCATCTTTCTCTATATCCTTGTGACTTATTTTTCTAAGAGATTTTCTTCTCTATGTTGCTTAGCCTGAATTGGAGATAGTCTAGTTACCACAACAGATCTCCCCAGTAAATATTAGGAAGAAAAGGTTAGGGAATTTATTTGAGGCCCTCCTTCCTGGAAGGCATGTGGTTTGGTGAAAATTTCTCCTTTTCCATATCTGATCCCATAGAGGAAGAGTCGGCTGATTTCATAGGTCGGACTGGAGGCCGTGTCACATCATTTCCCCTGGAGAGGACAAACCAGGAAACTACTCACGGGTTCATGGTGACCCATCTGTATAGCGACCTGGTGGTTTTCTCTGCCTGAGGGGGCAAAAAGCTTGAAATCATTTAAATATAGGACACATAGCAGTATATAAAGGTATTTTGTGATGCTTCAAGAAAAATAAAAGATTGATTCTTCTTCTTGGATGATCTAAAAATGGAATAAAATCCTATCAGTTTGGGATAGTTTTGGTACGACTCTGTTACAGGGCGAAGGAGTAAATAGCAGCTTCTAGACCCAGGTAATCTAGTGTCTTGTTGGCTTTTTACAAGACCAGGGATTAGTCGGTTAGGCTTGGGTTCTGAATTAGAAAATGTTGGGAAGTAAGCATTCAGAAGGTGGGTTCTGCTGATTCATTTAGTCAGCAGCAAATATTGCAATACGAATGAACCCTCCATACGTGTGTGTGGAAATTTTAATGTCTGACCTGCTGCTGTAATTATGTCATAATTTATGTGATATTCTGATGGCCACCCAAACCCATCAGTGGGAGGTATTCTCATGCATTGTAAGAGCTTAGTTATGTTTAGGTTGTGCAAAGCTGACTGTTTGTTTTTACTTGGCAGCCTCCACCTCAGATATATGACAAACAGTTGGATGAAAGAGAGCACACCATTGAAGAATGGAAAGGTGAGTCTACTTGAAAAATGTTTATGCTGTTTTTTAATTGAAACTCAAAGTATCCTCTAGCTTTTTTCTTGTAGAATAATTTCCTAAAAGATGACTTTCTGATTGTTGTTCTTTTAGACCATTTTTAAGTTCCTAAAACTTCATCTTTTGGTTTAGACTGAAAGCAATATTGCATTTGCTCAAGAATGAAAGGAATCAACTACTGACAGCTTTTTAAGTAGTGCTGATTATTGAAGTGTTTATTATGGTGGGGGGCAAGCTTCAGTTCAGAGTTTTAAAATTAAACTTCCCATGTTTGTATATAAAATTATCACAAGAAATATAACATTAAAGTTAATTCTGAGCTTAATTTAGACCTCAGGAAATAAAAGAAAGTTAATGCAAGGACACTACTGGACTTTTAAGTCTTGATAATTTGAATTAAAAATATGTGTCTCTAGGTGGCTTATTTCCTATTTCTTCTTTAAAGTAAAAAGAATAAGGAATGGATCATTACATTAATTCATTTTTCAGCAAGATGTTTACACATACTGCATCTTGAAGACTATACTTAGAGTGAAATAAAAAAGAAAGCAATTTGAGCTTGTGAAGAATTGTTAAACTAATACACAATAGAGTAGATATGAGAAAACCATAGGAGACCATAACAAATGATCAGATAAAAAGAGGGAGGAACATAAGGAAGGATCAGAAGGAAGGAAACTTTTAAGCTACCTTAAAAGAATTAATAAATGTAAAATTGAAGAAAAAAAGGAAAATATCCAATGGGAAGCTAAGGGGAAAATAAGGACAGGAATAAGCAAAAACATGTCATGAAGGTAGCAAAGGGACTGTGGCGGGGTCCTGGTAAATACCGGAAAATGAGCATATGCCAGAAGTGGACCAGGCAGAAAACTATGCCAGATGGCAGATGAGAAAGTCTTGCTTTGGTCTGAGTAATTTAGGGAGATACTCCTTCGGCGTTTATAGATAGGACATAACCATCATTTGAGGAGGACAAAGACTAAATAGGGAGAAAACCAATCTAACTTAACTCTGGCAACAAGAAAGCCTAAAACAGATGCTCGTTTGGGAATGAGCAAAATAAATCTTTTTATGTGTTGAGTTTTATGAGTTTGGGGCAAAGATACAGCAAGAGATGGAAGTTAGGAGGACTGGAAATAATTTAAAGTCACGAGATAGGTGCCTCTCCTAGGGAATGAGTACCTACCCAGAAGGAAAATGAATGTTCTGAAAACCGAACCAGCAAAATCCTTAGTAGATGAAGCTAGAATGCATCAGAAGTTTCCCCAAGGAAGGCAGAAAACAAGGGAAATGTGGATTCTTCTCCCGCTGTAGTGAGCACCGACCTGTGCCAGGCCCTGTGTTAATTCTGAAGAAATACAGAAAGAGGAATAAAGGAATCCCAATTGGTTTTTAATTTACTTAACCCTGTAAAAATGTTATTATTTGTCATTAAGGAATGAATTTCTCTATCATCTAAGGAATAATTTGTTTTCTATAATAACATAGATAATTGTTTCTTATAGAACTTATCTACAAGGAAGTAATGAATTCAGAAGAAAAGACTAAAAACGGCGTAGTAAAAGGCCAGCCTTCTCCTTCAGGTACTCACTCTCATTGAATTACCAGTAAACCGGTACTTGTGCAGTTTCTTTGCTTTTGTGTAAGGGTTGCAGTCAGTAACATAGCTTGTCGAGTATATGGACCCATATCACATGACTGATTCCCTACAATGATTTTAGTTTTATTCTTTTTGGTATTTAGTATGGCATTCATTCTGATTATTGTGATTGTAATGATTCAACCCAAAACTTTTTTCATAGCTTATTTTTAAGATAGTAATGAATCCTGAAGAAATGTCAACCTTGGTTGAAGGTTAAATTCTCATCGAAATGAAGAGTTATAATGACCCCTTAACTATGACGTTACTGTTGAGGGCAGGAATCCCTCCAGCCAAAACCTCTTTCCTCATTCATTCTCAGTGTTTTAGCTAAAGCATCTACCAAGTTGGGCTTTAATTAAAGTCAGCCTGGAAAATCTTTAGTTTTAGTTTGTTAAAACAATCTTTCAGTTTGTTATCTACAGAATCTCACACACTTTTTAATACAGCTAATATGCATATTTAGCTGATCCTCATAATGTGCTTTAGGATTACTTCAAACATCTACATTCACTTATTAACGCTAATGTATTTTTCCTAAAGTCTATGCTCTGAATACAAAGAGTTTTAGAGAATGTGATGACTTATCTTCAGTCTTAAACTACATTTAGCTCATGCTGATAAGAATGATATGCTCCCAAAAATAGTTCACTGACTTAACCAATAATAGTTAAAATGATTGTGGATTCAATCTTTTACTACATGGTTTTAAAACAAAAACATCCATTACAAGGAAGAAAGGAAGGAAAGAAGGAAGGGAGGACAAAAAGAAGGGAAGGAGAGAGGGATAGAAAGAACAAACTTAAGAGCATTACTATCACCATATTATAGTGATGCATTTAAAATGTAAATAGGAAGTTAAATGTGCATTTGCAAAAAAAGTTGAGAACTCGTATTATATGACATTTCTATATGATATTTGTGTGCATCAGAGAGAGACTGTAGGGCTGCCATGTGCTGACACCCACTCTATCCACTCACAAGAACCAATCATGTACATTTCTTCTCAATGAGGAGTTTACAGTTGGTATATTGGTGGCTTGAAATTAGCCATGGAGGCATTGGCAGCCATTGCCCGTTGTGACATTTTTTTCCCCCTTGAGAGTCAATTGTTAAGTTTTTATTGGTGCACCACTGCGTGTGCACAGTAAACCATGCTGGAAAGAAAAAAGCAATTACTGAAATGAAAGCCGTTGGAAAAGTCAGCTTTTTTTGCATTCTTCTTTTCCCATTAATGTTTGCCTGGCATATTTTATTTTTTAACTAGAGAGAATGGAGTAATTTTACGGCACAGACTCTTCCTATTCAGGTACGCCAACACTGGGAGTCCTGCAGCAAGGAAGAAGTTAATTCAGTTTCTCAGGGATAAAGTGGTTCTGATACCCAGAGCCATGGTATAGTGATGCTTTTAAAATGTAAATAGGAAGTTAAATGTGCATTTGCAGAATAATTTATATGTTCGAAATTTATTGATGGAATTGTATATCAACAAGAAATAAATCTAAACCTCAGATGCATTTCTAAATAAATAATTGTATTCCCTTCTGCTATCTGATTCCACTTGCAGAGTGATTTATTTTCAAGGATGGCATAGCTGCCTGCTTCCTGAATTGATTTGTAAAGATTACTGAGGGAATAGCAGTCCATGAATAGAAATTAATTTTCTTCTAAAAGCATTTGTTATAGAATGTTAGAGCTACAACAAATATAGGAGGTCATCTAATTCAGCAGCTCTCGGTTTGTTCCACACCCACCCCTCTTCCACCTGAGAAGTGAAGCTCCCAATAGCAACTTACCTATGATAAGGGTGCCGAGCGGCAAGATGGGCAGAGCTTTCTCAAAATCTCTAAATCAAAGATAAAGCTCACAAGGTGGTCTTAATGTACAACCTCCCCTTCCCCCAAAGTGGACCATATTCCCCACCATGGGAATATGTCTCTAATACAGCTCAATAATTTAATTTATTTTTTATTAAAAAACATCAAGCCCAGGGGTGGAACCTTGGCTTAAAGGAGTAGGACACCGGCCCCATAAGCCACAGGTGGCCCCAGCCAAAAACTACAAAAAAAAAAAAAATCAAGCCCAGATATTCAGGATCACATAGATAGCAAAGGGACGGCAGCTCAGCTTTCTGCCATTCTTGTAACAAATTTGTGCTATATGTATAAAACCAAGAACAGTAGTCTAAGGAACCCTGGATGCACACATGATGAAGGCTCTGACAGACTCTGAACTCGAGTATTTGAATCCTAACTGCAATCTGCATTCATCATTGATGAAGTAGAGGGCAGGACCGTCCCAACACAGATGAGGATTACAGGGAGCTGACTGAAGAAAAAGGGAGAATGACAGGAAACCAGAGGATTCCCTTCGGCCAGAAACAGTTTATCAGTCTCTCTAGTTTGACAGCAGAGAGAGAACTGCATTCCCTCACAGAGCGTGCCTAGAAGATGCACACAAAACACTCAATACTATTTGTTAAATTGAGAACTTAGTTTTGTACTTGCCAGTAGACATTGTGGAAGACAGGAGAAATAAAGAAAGATAAGGAAAGAAGCGAAAAGAAACAAGGCAAATAGAAACAGGAGGCAATCATAGAGCAAAACTGTACATCCCAAGGGACTGGCTCGGATGGCTTAATCCTCAGAGTATTCTACAAGTGTGCTGAAAATGTGCTGATTATTCAAATAAGTGCGGTAGGGGGCTGGGTATGTTATAAGCATAACCTGCGGCATAATCCTCTGTGTATGTGGAGCAGACTAAAAGCTATTTTCTTTCTTTTTTTTTTTTTTTTTTTTGCTGCCTTCATTCAATATTGTTTATAGATGTAAATATGTGTTTTTCTGGGGAAATTTCCTCAATGCTCTTTGTGCAATTTCTCTTGCTGTCATTGTTGTGGCTTGTGTTTATTTGTAAACATCAACCCGTGTTTCTGTAAGGGAGCCCACCTCAGTGAGCCTTATCTACTCTCACTTGGATCATTACTCAGCTGTAACCATGACAGTAAGAACATATCTACATAATCCACTTCAGCCGGGATAGGAGGAAAAAACCTACCTCAAGAGAGGTACAAGGCCACTATGTAAAGATACTTTTATTTTTGTTTGCATTATGCCAAAAATTTATTTTAAAACTTTCAAGCTGATTTTTTCTCTAATTTAAATGAAAAAGCATGCTAGCAAAAATATTCCTTATTCCACTGGCATTTTGATTAATTATAACATTCATAAGATGCATATGGCACCATTTGATCAGTTTAGATTCCAAAGCACAGAGATTTCTTACTCCAATAAACCAGTTATATATTTGCACAGTAGCAATGTACAGATAGCAATTCATTTATAATAGCACTAAAAAGGAAAAAAATAGGCATAAATTTAACAAAATAAGGAAAAGTTTATACTCTGAAACCTATAAAACATTGTTCAAAGAAATGAAAAAAGACCTAAATAAATGGAAAGACATTCTATTGTTCATGGGTTAGAAGATTTAATATTGTCACGTTGGTGATATTCCCTAAATTGACTGACAGATTAAACACTCTACCTATCCAAATCATAACTGTCTTTTTGCAGAAATTGACAAGCTGACTTTAAAATTTACATGGAGATGCAAAGGACTCAGAATCACTAAAACAATGTTTAAAAAGGACATAGTGGAAGGATTTACAGTTCCTGATGTTAAAACTTACTATAAATCTGAAGATACACAAGTGGATCAGTGGAATGGAATTGAGAGTCTCACATTTATGATCAATTGATTATTGACATAGATGTCAAGATAATTTCATGGGCAAAGAATAGTCTTCTCGATAAATGGTCCAGGGCCGATTAGATACCAACATGCAAAAGATGAAAGATGGATACCTCATAGTCTGTACAAAAGTGAACTCAGAATGGATCATAGAAGTAAGTGTCAGGTCTGAAATTATAAAATTCTTAAACAAAACCATAGGAGTAAATCTTCATGATCTTCAGTTAGGAAATCATTTCTTAGATATGGTACCAAAAGCACAAATGACAAAAGAAAAAAACAGATAAATCTGACTTCATCAAAATGTAAACATGTGTTCTTCAGAAGACACCTTTGAGAAAGTAAAAAGACAATCCATAGGATAGGAGAAAGGCATTTGAAAATAATATATGATAAGGAAATCCCTTCTCAACCTTTTGGCTAAGATCAAGTGCGAGAAGGGACTTATAACCGTCATATAAAGAGCTCTTATGGTTACAAAATGGCCAAAGGATTTGAGTAGATTTGCTACCAAGAAGATACACAAATGACTGAAAAGCCCATGAAAAATATACTCCACATCGTTAGTAATTGGGCAATGCCAATCAAACCCCAGTGGGACCCCATTTCACACATCTAGAATTGACTGTAATCAAAAAGACATATAGTAAGTGTTGGCAAAAATGTGGAGAAATTGGAGTCCTCATACACTGCTAGTTGGAATGTAAACTAGTGCCATCCCCACTTTATGAAACAGTTTGGAAATTCCATACCTGTTAAAATTAAATTACTCCCTAACCCAGAAATTCCACTTCTAGGTATATCACCCAAGAGAAATGAAAATATGTCCACACAAAACATGTGCATGAAGGTTCGTGGTAGCATTATGCATAACAGCAGAAAAACTGAGAACCTAAAAGTCCATCAAATGCCATCAACTAATAAACAAAATATTACATATCCATGGGATGGAATATTATGCAGCTATGCAAAGAAATGAAGTATTGATACACGCAACAACTTGAAAATACTATGTTATGAGAAAGTAGCCAGTCACAGACAAACAGTTACACATGGCATGCTTCCATTTGTATGACATGTCTAGAATGGCGATTTTATAGAGAAAGAAAGTTAGTCATTGCCTAGGGCTAGAAGGTAGGCGAGGAGTGGAGTATGGGATTTCCTTTTGGGGTGATAAAATGCTATGAAATTGTGGCAATGGCTACACAATGCTGGGACTATACTAAAAAACCTTCACTGTACAGATTAAGTTTTTCTAAATTAGATATGTGAATTATATCTTAATAAGGTGATCACAAAATTTTACACAGACATCATTTAACATCTCAAGTCAAACTAAATCTTAACTGTGGCACCTGATTTGAAAGCCATCCATAGGACAGGGATCTACCATCCAGGGGACAAAATGGACAGAAGGGAAAAAAGCAGTCTCGTTCCATCGGATCCACATTGATCAGGCCTTTATTAGAGTCCTGGGTCCAGTTTTAATCTCTGCCCTTGAATAAGAATGTGAAAAAATCGAAGAGACTTCTGCAGAGTCCGTCATGGTAACATTAAATTGTGAAAACCAGAGCTTATGAAAGAACAAGAAGACTGTTGCTCTAATTGAATCCCAACTGGGGAGGGGGAGAACTAGGCTTTTGGGCTCCGTGAGAGAAGCCAGGGCCGTCTGCTAGCAGACGAAATCTTGTCATGAGAGGAAATGAGCGAGGTCTGCGCCTTATCTGTAAGGGTATAATTAAGTAAAGTTGGAATAAATTGAAGGCAGAAAACTTTACATTGCACATTCTGGCAGTGAGAGTAATTATTGGCAGGAAGATAAAAATAAGAGTACTTTAAAAATCTCCTCCAGAGATGTTTAAGATTAAGTATGGACAATGTTAGGAGTTTAATGAGCATGAAAAATGCCTAAGCTTTTCTGTATGGGAAAATATTAAGCTATATCACAACTAGGGAAGCTTCCTACCAAAAAGACTGGAAAGAAATATACCAAAAGTTTAACAATCCTTAGCATTTATTTTAAGACCAGTGAATATTATTACCTTTTTTCCTGTATTTTTTCATATTTCTCATAATTTACATAAATATATTTACAATCAACACATACGGTTTTAAAATACACGTAGCATGTACCCTCTCTCTGTGTGGGCATTGGCCTTCTCTCTAGACATGGTCACATTTCCATCACACTATGTCCACAGGCAAGAAAGATCCACCCCAGGAACAGGGAAGATTGTGTTAATCCTTCCACTGCTTTAATTTAGTTTAGTTTCGTCTTTCTGACTTGTTAGGCCCATGTCTTAACTCCATTGTAACTTCTTTTGGACTTATAATTTGTCATTCAAATAAGACACAATTCAAGTCAGAATTCCTCATCTTTTATTTGATTAGGTGATTCTACTGCAGATATTTTTGATAGTGAACTCTTTCATAAAGCAAGCATGTTACCTCTCACATTGTTTAAGAATATACATACAAAAAGAAAAAATAAATTGTTTCTAGCGTGCTGTGGTTTAATTATATTTTGCAATACTTGTGTTTTATCTTTCTTCCATTGTTCTCAAAGCTATTGTAACTCAGCAAGCCTTTGCTGAGTGGTTACTATGAGTAAGCTTCTGCTCAGAGTTTCAACATCTTTATAGCCCCACAAAGCTGATAAATAAAAGAAATTTTTTTCAAGCTAAAAATTCTTATTAGAGATCCCAGGTAAACTGAAAAGCAAGCAAATAATCAAAAAGGATGTCCCCCTCCTTTCAGTAACTTTTATTCTAAATCCTGCTTGGCTTTTTATAAAGTTTGATGTCATATTAATGATGACTGTCATGTTTGCTTTATATGCCTTCTTTCTCTGGCACTGTAGTCTCCAAGTAATTCAGATTTCTGGATACCCTTACATTTGTTTGTTTGTGAAGCTGCCTGCAGTGAAAGCAACCAGGCTCGGATGCTTACACTAAAGAGTTTTGCTCATCTGTCTTATCCATAACTGGTGGTTTCCTATCCCTGACATCTCTGGAGACCTTTTAAAAATTGCAAGAGCCTAAACATCACCCAAGGCCAATTTTATTACAAAAGTAGGGAGGTGGTATGACTGGATACTAGTGGGGTTTTTGAAGTGATTTCTAATGCAGAGAGGTAACCACTTGCACTAATCTGTGAATGACTCATGACCAGGGACTCCACATTGATTTGCTTTGACTGTCATCGTCTCGTGGAGTCCCCTGTACTGGTGTTTGATGAAGGTGTGCCCGACAAACGGTGGAGCTGACATCTCCTGCTGCGTTTGTGCCTGTGCCTCCTGGTGGCCTTGGCGTGGCTGGTTCTCGATTTAGTCATGTTGGTCTTCATTCTCTTAGCACAGGTGCAGCAGTGAACAGCAGCGAGAGTCTCCCTCCATCCTCGTCCGTCAACGACATCTCCTCCATGTCCACCGACCAGACCCTGGCATCCGACACTGACAGCAGCCTGGAAGCTTCGGCAGGGCCCCTGGGTTGTTGCAGGTGACTAGCCGCCTGCCTGCGAAACCCAGCGTTCTTCAGGAGATGATGTGATGGAACACACACGCACACACACACACACACACACTCAGACACACGCACACACAAATGCAAACACACAACGTCAAGGAAATGGCAAGGGAGTGAATCCAAGCCTAAAATCAAAACCAGTCTTTCAGCCTGCTTCTTCCCCAGAGCCCTGTATCACAGCTAAGCTCAAACGCGTATCTAACTTCTAGTTGCTCTTGCTTCGGTCTTCTTCCAATGATGCTTAACTACAGAAGGCAAATCACACACAATTAGAGAAGCCTTTCCCTAAAGTGTAATTTCAATGGCTGCAAAACCAGCAACCTGTAACCACCCTTTCGAATGGCATGACGAGGTGCAGCGGCCCCATCCAGCATGTGTGTGTCTCTATCTTGCATCTACCTGCTCCTTTGGCCTAGTCAGATGGATGGAGATACAGATCCGCATGTGTCTGTATTCACACGGCACCACTTACGTAGAGACGCTACTGTCAGTGTCCTCAGGGGCTCCCAGGCACCGTGCTCTGGGGTACCACCTGGTCCATTCCATGTGATCTATTACTCTGACATAAACCCATCTGTAATATATTGCCAGTATATAAGCTGTTTAGTTTGTTAATTGATTAAGCTGTATGTCTTATAAGAAAACATGTAAAGGGGGAAAACACGGGGGGGGGGGAGTGAGCTCTCTTGGACCCTTGAAGATGTAGCTTCCAAATTTGAACTGATTAAATGGCACCTGTATACCAATTTGTAGAAAGAACATATTTGATGCTTATGTAAAGTGGGGGGAGGGGGAAAGAGTTTCTAGGCACCAGATGGTGTGGCCTTTAGAAGGCAGGTGTGAATAAAAGCTGAAGGTCTTTCTACGCCAGTGAACAGTAGGACAGATGAGAGAATAGTGTGCAGTGTGGACCAAGATTATTGCCCAGGTCCTAGGAGACACCAACATCCATAGTTTAGAGAGTTGACCCGTTTGTGATTTCCAAATGATCTGTCAGAACAGGAGGCTCCTGGAGGAAGTGGCAGGGTGGTGGTGTGCATGTGTGATGGTCAGGATCTCTCCCCAGAGTTGAGGGGATGGCCACCACATGATTCCCCTACACCGAAAAACGAGCCCACCCAGACCACTTTCAGACTGGGCATTGTGTTTCTCATGTGTGAGTCGCTTCCCAAGTTCATGCCTGCCAGCATTTCATTTTGAAGAAAAAAATACCACTTTCCTCTCTGGAATACAAAAGAAAGTAATTAGTAAAAATAAAACCTCCAAAGCACAGAGTGATCCTCAGGTTAGCATTTGAAAACCTCTCTGGAGACACTACCATTCCTCAGGGGCCTCCCTGATTCCTTCGCGTGGCTGACGCTTTGCGTTTCTTATTTATTTCCGTAAGTCTGAACAGTCTGAGAAGGCTGATGATCTGAATTCTGTTGTGCGGCAGCTGTGAGGGCAGTAACTCTGCTGGCATATCGCTGCTGCTACACAGCTGGAGCAATATGAGTTTGTCTTAAAAGCCATGAAACGTTAATGTCAGTTTTCAACAAACTTTCCTGAACTTAGGTTAAATCAAATGGAAGTGCTTTTCTGAGCACTTATGGAGGCACTGTGAGACGTGTTGGTCATATCCAAGTCACCAAGGTGACTTCTCAGCAATAATAGGTAGCAGGTTTTGGCCTCCCTTCTCACTCACTCTGGCGACCTGTCCACCTCCGTCATTTGCACTCTGACCTCTGTGGTGCTCACCAGTGTGGTGAGGTTTCACCTGGGGAAGGAGCCAAACGGGAAGTGGATGGCCGATGAGTGGGACATGGCTGGCTACAGGAATCTCCTCTAACAAAGAGCAAACAGGACACCAGTGTTCTGAAACTGCCTTAAATACAACACTAGGGAAGCTCTGTCTGTCTGCAAGCAATAGAGTTAACAGGGACCCACAGCCACACACACTGTCACTCTGCAGCCACGCTGCCAGGCCAGGCGCTTTCCACAGTGGCACACAGTACAGAGGTCATGTGTTTACAGTGGAGAGAAAATCATTAGCCGTTGCAGCCTGTCCCCTGGAATAAAACCGGCCCGGCTTCCCCATCTTGCTGCCATTCACTTGGTTGATCTTACAGATAACCTGATCTTTAAAAATGTTTCCTCAGTCACACGTGTTCCCGCCTTTTTCTTTCTGTCACATTTCTGGTTAATTTTCATTTTTTAAACTTCCCTTCCCCGTATTCCTACTTCTTTATGTCCCTCCTTTCACTGTCATTTTATACCTTGACGAATCTGTGGTCTCTCCACTCCCCTGCTTCCTGCCATGTGGGATGTGATGCAGAGAGGCTGCTGGAAAGACAGGTGCATGGGGAATTTTATCAGGCCCAAGATGCCAGCACAACCCAGAAGGAAGTCTCCAGGCAGCGTTTAGAAGTGCTTCACAGTTAGACTATCTCTCACATCCGCAGAAGGGGTGATTTTTTTTTTCACTCAGATTAAACCAGGAATGAACTAGACCATGCCCCTCCCTATTATTGTCACCTTCCGGAAGCTCAATGGCATGACATTTCTTGTTGAATGGCTCTTCGGAGCAGATCACCTACAGCCAGATCTCCTTTATGGACAAGAAAACAAAAATGGAACAAATCCCTTGGATCTAAGTATCATGTAAAAACAGAGGTAAGGCTTTGGGGCCTGGACTTCTCACAGGATCAATTTTATCAGGTGATCAAAGCAAGATAGATGATGGACAAACCGAGAGAATAACCACTTTACAACCCCCCAGTGCTTTGCCGTCTGACTTTCTTGCAATCCCTTTAGGAGGCGATTATGTTATGACCACATTCACAGAATATACTGGATTCTGTATCAAGTCTCATTTTCTTTAAAAACCCCCCAACATACTATTTCTTCTGTAGTCACCTATTACTTCCCAAGAATATTCTTACTTTTCAGTAGGGCAATGTCAGGTCACCTGACCACGTTCCTGGAAGAGGTGACGGTCTTGCCTGGGGTTAGCTCTCTTTTGGAGCATGAAATTGGCACTCTGAGGAGCCTGATCCGTCACTGCCCGCAGCGCAATCAGTGTAGCAGTGATCCTTGGTAAAATGTTTTGTAGTGTTTCCTGGGAGGAATTGTTGTGTATCCACGTGCAGGAAGAATTGAATTGCTGGAAGAGTCTGGCAAAACCCCCACCACCTTAGTTATGTTTTTGCTGTTTTTATATGTATTTCGTGGGTCGGTGTGTTCATTTTTAAAAGGCAATAGATACATTGGCCTTGCAACAGAGTTTCTCCTTGTGGGATAAAAACTGATAATAAGAATCTGATGACTAAACTTTATAGGAATATCCTCCCCACCCCCCCCACCCCCCCACCCCCCCCACCCCCCGCCGTTGGACCAGGTCCTGGCCAATTCTCAGCAATTGGAGTAAACTATTTAATTGAAGGCCAAGGAGCTAGATCGTTTTTCTCAATCTGTTACCATTGTCAGAAAAATATTATCTAAAGATGCTGATACCAGGGGACTGGTAAATAAGAAAATTGGCCTTGGCAACAGAACATGTAGAATGTGAAAATATATAAGCCCTTTCATGACCTGTCAGGGAGAAAATACCAATTTTTTGAATTTTAAATATTCATTGCAAAACCTAAATCATGTCAAATCTATTAGTAGTTGAGTCTCTTTAGATATGAAAATCCATGTCTTGAAAGCATTATGCTCTGTAAAATAAGCTGCCAGCCATGATTGCTGAAAAATATATCTCTTACAGCTCAGAGAGAGGAGTAAAATTTCTCTGGGAATTTTTGAACACAGACACTTTGGGTCTGAAGTGGAATACCACTTCCCCCTCAAAAGTCCCCTTACTAATTTTAATTTTAAGTATCCAACACTTTCCACAGATATCACCAAACCAATCAGGGAAAACTCCTTTCTGTAAAAATCAATAAAAAAATTTACAATGTAAATAGTTACATTAGTTATTTTCCTTGTGATTAAACTATAAGATTTTGTTATTTCTTTCGGCATTCAGTTCTTTAGCTGTCTGAAAATGGTTCACCTTGACCTTCTTCTTTGGTCAGTCAAACTGAAGTGAGGGGGCCTCTGTTTATCTGTAGACTCCTGTATATTTAACTTTTGATTATGTGGGACCAATGGCCAGTATAATAGAAAAAAATCTCCCCAAACCATTTCTAGGATTATCTGTTCACCTTGCCATACCCATCTTGCAATGAGATCCAACTTGCACCTGCCTGCTCTTCCGCATGATTGGACTCCAAAGACTATTACCAATGAAGAGAATTGTCCTGTGTCATTGTTTATAACATGGACTTAATGCACACACACATTCACATGCACATTTATAGTTCTAGATTGACCTTGGAACGATAAACCATGTACAACCAGTTTCTTTGCGAGGTGTTAGCAGTGAGAACTACAGTCAGCCAGCCTGACAGATCAAATGCAATCTCGATGATGTTTAAAAAGGATTTGAAATCATTTGAATCATTTCTGTGTTCTTTCTCATGCTCTTTCAATTCTATTTTGTCCCTTTATTTTCAAAATGTCTATGGAACAAGAGGATGAACTGGGGGAGAACTTTGACCTCTTTGACTCTTTGTAGGTGGATACTGGATTAAATATATTGTGATTTCTGTTTCTTATGGATTATTAAAGTCAGAGGAAATCTGCTTCCCTTCACATAAAAGCAAATCCAAACCCAGACGATGCTGGAGTTTGCCTGTTGACCATGGTTATTATGCTGCTGTGGCCTTGGGTACTGGGTTCTCACAGCAGTGCCGAAAGGTCTCATGTGATTTCGCTTTGAAACCTGGTGAAAGAAGCATGTCATGTGGTCTGACTGTGCTAGGGAATAAATAAATAAGCAATAAGGAATGACCTACTTTCTCACTGGGGGTCAAGAGTGTGTGTTGTGAATATGACCATGTAGAATGCTGTTTTCATTTGAGACCGGTTTCTTCTAAACAATGACCTTTATTTCTTCTATCTGCAGATACCAGCTGTCTCGCTTTAATTCAGGAGGAAGTTTCCTTCAAAGTATAGAATCAATGAAGGGAAAAGATCATTTCCTGGGAATCTTAGGCACGTAGAACAGGGTTAAATGTCCTAGGTTAATTATTAAATTCCTAGTCATTCGAATTATTTTCTAAGAGAAAAGGCAAAAAGGCCTTTTCTTTGTCTACATGGTGGCCAACTTTAATATCTCAGCTCCTTGGAGAATTAAAATACATGATTTTGTGGCTTGATGAGAAGGTCACTACACGTGCATTAATTTACCTGGCAGTACCCGAACCCTGTTGATGAGTGGCCCTTCTATTTCTGCAAAGAACATGTTTTTTATTTAACCAAATAACTATTAGAAAGCCTGGTAGAAAAACATTCTTTAGAGCTATCACATTTATCTTTTTATTTGTTCAAGAATAGAAACCAAAATCCCTTCATCATCTCTGGTATAGTTTCTATTCTAATTTAAATCATAGATCTTTACGATCTTTTTAAAAAATAAGCTTAAAAATGTTCATGATAGGTACCTGAAAATATCTATAATATTAAGACAGGCAATTGAATTCCAAAGATAATTGCTCATGGAGAGAAAAAGACAGAAGGGTTATTGGTGCCTTCTGATACCATAAAGGATTACCAAATATTTGGGTGATTTTGGCCAAGTTTATAATGAGCAGGAAAAAGGGTTCGTGGACAGTACACTTCGTGAAGCTACGCAAGGAACAAAAGAACAACCACATTGAGGAGGAATCCACTTGCTCAGTAACTGCCCTGGGTGTAGCCGACTCAGAGGTTTCCCGCCTTACCAAGTCAGCAGAGTGGTGTTTCTTACGGTAACGTGTCTTTTCTCCAAGGCCCCTGAAGGGCATGTTTGGAAGCCACGTGGTGGCAAAGCACACTGTGAGTCGCCCTCCGCAGACGGCTCCACATGCAAGTCGGCTGTCTCAGGTCCAGAGGAAATTCCACTGCTCCACCATTTAGATCAGTGTGTTCTTTTCAAGCCACTGAAAACATTCTGTAGGAAGTTACATTTCTCAGACACGTGAAATGCCATGTCCCAGAAGCAAGTCAAACGGCCTTTGAAGTTTCCTGCTCTATATCAAATATTTCGTACTTTAATATTGAGGTGGTTTACTTAATTTAATATGAGGTGGTTGTATTTCCTCATCATGGAATTCCTAGTAACATCCTTTACAGGTCCTGTCTGGCATCCTTTTGTTTAACCAATGGTCCAGATGGTTTGCAACTCAAAAGCAGGTACAAAAAGGAAAACCTTTCCCTCTCAACCCAGAAGAGTGTCTCACATAGTATTTACCTTCCATTAACACTTACAAAACCCAGTTCATGAAAATATTATCTATTATCAATTATACATAAAATCAATTTTATAATGCAAATAGTAGTTTACAAAGACCAAGGGACCTAATAATACTAAAACATTTCTTTTATGAAGATATTTGAAAAGCAATCACCTCTTCCTTAATGTTACTATAAGGTAAACTTGAATTGGGCATAAATCAAGTTCTAAGAAGATTATTCTGAATTTCTAGTTTAACTTCTGATCTGCACCATAAAGCAGTCATTAATGCCCTTCAAAAACATTTATTGAATATCTCTGTGGAGGAGACAAGTTTCACATGGTTCTTACCCTCAGAAAGTTAATAAAACTTTGCTTAAATATAAGCAGTTAAGGCCAAATATTATCATCTCATTTATTTATTTTCTTTTAACATAATAATTTTCTTTTAGTGGTATAAATAAGTCTTTTAATTATTTGCTTAAAGCAGTGAAAACAGGAGCTCTGTCTCTCTCGATGTTCTCATCTTTTCTAATTGTATCTAAGTACACTTAGTACAATTAACTTATCATAAGTTAATTCTATATATTTTCCATCTCATTATGGGAGATGAAACCATTTTTAAAATTTGTATTTAAAAAACATGGAGGATGGGTGTTCTTTTCCGCATTATGGAAAGTTGCTTTTATACGTATTTCCTCTGAGAGCTGTTGGGCCTGGATGCTGAGCTCAAAGCTTATACTTTAAGCATCACAACCTCCTAATCAACAAACAACCTCATGGTGGGTACTGGAATCCCTTTGCAATGGCATTCTTAGAGGAAGCCGAATCTCTGAAATATGTTCAGTCTGTCGGTGCTTGTCAGACCCCTAATATAACTTATAGTACAATTTGGTCATTTATTATTTTCTGTTAAAAGATCCAACTCAGAACATCCCTGAACATCTTATCAAAAAAATTGAGCTGTAAATATTAACTCATTGATTCATGCCACAAATATTTATTGAGGACTTTAATCTTCCAAGTTATTCGAGGTTCACAAAGTTGTGATGAGCTCAGCAAACTTCCTGCCTTCGTGTAGTCTACATCATACATGGAGAGTAAGATAGTGGGAAGTCTGAAGGGGACGGAGTGGTTTAAAATAGCCCTGCAGGACAGGGATGCTCTTTTAGATAAGGTGGTCATGGTGAGCCTCTCAGAAGAGCCATTTGCCTAGAGACCTGAATACATTAAGGGAGTGAGCCATGTTGGTGTCCAGGAGGGAGCATTTCAGACCAAGAGAAAAGCAAGTGCAAAGTCCCGGTTATTTGGGGATAAGCAGAAGGAACAGTAAAGAGTTCTGTGGGTGACACAATGGACAGGAGAAGGTGTGATCGCAAGTGAGATTGGGGGGGAAGGTTGGAAGATGGAAAGATCTTGGAATTTTTTTCTAAATCTGGGATGACGGTAGTTACATATGAGCAAGGAAATGATATGATCTAAATTTTTTTTTTAAAGGATCCCTTCAGCTCCTAATTAGAGAGGAATCTTAGGAAGAAAGATAAGTGGGAAAGTAAGTTACTGAACAACGATGGCCGCCATGAGGGCCACATTAATACAGCTACAGTGATACAAGTTAAACAATGACTTTTTCTCTCAGCCATATTTATTTTCTTTTTCTTTATTTTGTTAGAAAAAGGGTCACTCTGTCAGCAGTGCAGTGGTATGATCATAACTGCCTGTAACCTCAACCTCCTAGGCTCAAGAGGGCCTCCCACTTTAGCTTCCCAACTTAGCCTCCCAAGCTAGAATACAGGTGGGCTGTACCATGGCTAGCTATTTTTTTTAAAGTTTTTTTCTTTTTTCTTTCTTTTCTTTCTTTCTTTCTTTTTTAATAGAGACAAGGTTTCTCTGCACTGACCAGGACAGTCTGGAACTTCTGGGCTCAATCAGTCCTCCTACCTTGGCCTCCCAAAGTGCTGGGATGACGGGCATAAGCCACCATGGCTGCACATACTTGGTTTTGTAGACCCAGGTGAAGGGGAGGCAGAAATTGGATTTAGCCATGGTTGGGTTGATTTTTTTGATTTTCAAATAAGTAAAATAGTGGTAAGAGAGAAAAGAAAGGGATTTGAGAATGAGAACAAGAGAATTATTAAAGGCAGTCCCTGTGGGGCTCAGCGGGTAGGGTGGTAACCACACATGGAGACTGGCGGGTTTGGACGAGGCCCAGGCCATCTAAACAACAATGACCACTGCAACAACAACACCAAAAATAGCTGGGGGTTGTGGTGGCCATCTGTGATCCCAGCTACTTGGGAGCCTGGGGCAGGAGAATCGCTTGAGCCTAAGAGTTTGAGGTTTCTGTGAGCTGTGACATCATGGCACTCTACCCAGGGTGACAAAGTGAGACTCTGACTTAACAAAAAGCAAAAAACCAAACCCCCCTCCCCCCAGAGAATTGTTATGACAAGAGACCACAGAAACTAAGCTAGTCGAGGAGGGAAACAGTGACAGGAGAGGATGACAGTCATTGAAAACTTAAGTCAATGCCCTGGTGAGACTTTTGTGGGAGTGGGTGTCTGAAAATTATTGGAGTGATGGTGCTGAAGGGAGTGACCCAGAAAGCAAAGACGTGATGCTCAGAGAGTGGAAGCCTAAGAGGGAAACGTCGGCCAGGGCCTGTTAGTAATGGCACCTGTAAGGTACGTCATTCCTGACTGTGATGTGAGGTCGGACCATGGGTGTGGGCGGCTGACGTTCAGGCTGCGGCAGAGAAGGATCTTTAGACGTGATCAAGGAGCTGAGTGGTCAAGTTGGTGGCTGGAGGATGAGTGGGCAGGACAGCTGGTTGGGCGAGTGACACAGAGCCCTGTGCTTCCAGGGAGGCTGTGAGGAAGGAAGCGGGAGGGCCGAAGGCCTGGAAGTGGCAGCAAAGGGCAAAGCTGGGCCCAACGCTGGGCAGGGCGTGGGGGAGGAAAACGTGACTCTGGGGAGGCTGCAAGGAAGCGAAGACGCCTAGGCTGCCTCAGGATCAGATCAAAGTCAGGGCCCCGGTGCCTGTGTGATCCCTTATTACTTTAGAGTCCGTCCTATAATGTGGTAACGCTGTGGTGAGGAATAACTGAGCAGCCGGCCACCGCCTTCCGTTCACCGGCCCATCCCCCAACACTGTCATTACGCTTCCCCGATGCCTTTAACACCCGGCATCGTCCTCGGTGTGGACGTCCTCAGAGCTGATGGACAGTTACAGGGGGTTTCTTTAAACATCGGTTTCTCAGATTCTGAATGTGTCTTCAGGAGGTGATCATGTTTGGGAGAAGATTGAGGGGAGGATGACGGCAGCTGGAGGACTCTAGAGCATGTCATGGGAAGGTTTGGGGAGAGCAGACAGAGTCTGAAGCAAATGAGGGAAGGTTCTGGGCAACACGGGCATGAGAGATAACAAGGCCGGAGTGTGGGAGTTTGGACTGTTTGGGGAACAGGTGAGCAAGGATGAGGATGAGATGGGATAACCTGGGATCACTTTGGTGTGGCGCATAATTAATGTAGGAATAAAGGGAGGCCGGGGTGGGTGTGCCCAGAAAAGGGCTGGCGGGACGTGTGTTTTCACATCGACAGGTAGGATGTTCAGGGCCTCCCTCTGCCGGGAAAGACAGTTTGCCTCAAAGAATATGGTGCCAAACGTGGCTCCCCTTCAGTTCAGTATGCTCTGTTACCCCAGCTGTCTGCTTGACAAAGGTCTTACCTGGGCATAGTCCTCCAGAGGACACAGATAGCAGCTCTGCTCAGCTCGTAAATTAAAAATATCCTTCATCCCCAGACCTGGGTCATAATTGGTGCTTTAAAAAACTCACTTTTCTTCAGCAATGGTCCTGCTCCGACTCCTCCAGCACGTCCAGTGGATTCCAGTGCGTGGGGGACTGTACGTTTCCAAGTCACTTCGCAGCAGGAGGCCTTTAGCTGGGCAGTTCTAACTTTCAACCCCTTCCCCACTTGTGCAATTAGGAAGACCATAAAGAGAATATAAGATAGAGCTGTGGGAGCCGCAGTCCCAGCGTTCTTTTGCGGTGGTCTGTGACTTCACACGAGGCAAAGCGTTCCCAGTGTGGCTGCTTTCTCCGACTAAGAGAGCGGCAGCTCAGCAGCACTCAGTGTGCCTCTGGGTCTTAACAAGGCCTGAACAATGCCACCTGGCTGCGTAGGTCATTCTGATTTTATTGGAAAGACTCCCTGGGGTCTTCCTGATTTTAATTTTTCACATGCTGTTCCATGGGCAAGAAAGGCCCCTCACCAAAACTGCCACCTGCTAACTTCCTACGCTTCACCGAGGACTCAGATCACAGTCACGGCTCTGCAAGGCCGTCCCCGGCTTCACCCGCGTGATGCTGAAGTTGCTTCATGTACATCATATCACGTGGTAATGAGTGTGGCAGCCGTACAACTGAGCACCGGCCCACAGCCTTCAGTTCCCTGTCCCACATCCCTAGATGTTTTGCCTGATGCCTTTAACCCCCAGCTCCACCTTCAGTGGGGACCTGGACAGAGCTGATGAAGGACAGTTACAGGTGGTTCCTTAGACACTTTTCTCAGGTCATGAGTGGAACTCTGTTATGTCAGAGGAGAAGGGGTTCTTCAGGTTTCTCTCCTTACCAACAATTTCTGGCAGATTATCTGGGTGCAAATAAAATTGGAGTCCCCGGGACTGGATCATAATTATGTCCTATGCTGGTGAGTACAATACTCTTTCACTGCAGGTGAAATTCCTAAGGCCAGACCTTGCTATGTTCTTTGGCAGAAAGAATATGTTTGGAACAGAGGTAATTTGAGAGCTGACAGCTCCCATTTAGTGAGCACTCACTATGTGCCAGGCATGGTGTTAATCATTTTATCTTACCCAGTCCTCAAAAAACTATGATAAGGGAAGCACCATTATCACTACTTCCAGGAAACACATAGTCAATCTTGCAAACATTATGTAACAAGTTGGTGCAGCTATGAAGCGGCAGAGCTGGGATTCAAACCCAGGTTTCAAATTCTAAAGCTGAGGAACGTTCCTTTCATTTTTTTTTTTTTTGAGACGGAGCCTCAAGCTATCCCCCTGGGTAGAGTGCCATGGCATCACAGCTCATAGCAACCTCCAACTCCTGGGCTCAAGCCAGTCTCCTGCCTCCACCTCCCAAGTAGCTGGGACCACAGGCACCCGCCACAACGCCC
>CAUYQV010088298.1:0-12258 GCA_963574575.1 Galagoides demidoff
TCTTCTTAGCAAAGTATCACAACAATGGAAGAAAAAGTATCCAATGTACACAGCCCTATTGTGAAACTAATTTATAGTTCTCAAATGAAAGCTACAACCTAATTCTAGCCCAAGAATATGGGGAGGGGTGGGGGAGGGGAGGGGAGAGGGGCGGATGGGTGTTGGGAGGGTGACTGGAAAGATCACCTATATGGTCTGTCTAACAAGGGTACAAGTGAACTTTTCTAGAACTAGAGTATAAATGTTTTAACACAATAACTAAGTAAATGACACAAGTCTATGTTAACCAGTTTGATGAAAATATTTCAATTGTATATGAAAACACTACTCTGTACCCCATGTTTGCATTAATGTACACAGCTATCATTTAATTTAAAAAAAGAGAGAGAGAGAGAGAGAGATTGTAGGCTTACCTCAGTAGAATCCAGCACCAAACAAGCTGGCTTCCAGAGACCAAAGATCTATAACTGTTTCAGCAGACCACACCTTCAATCCCACTCCATGAAGTAAGACATCTTGATCAATGGCATATCTAGAAAACAGATAAAAAGATATATTTTGATTTTCTTTGGTATAAATAGGGGAAGGAGCACAAATAGGCATATTGCTTTTGTCAGACTTAACTGTTTTTCCAAAGTTAAGCAGAAATTTTGTGATTTTACTAGATATCATACGTGACTCCCCAATCTAACAATAATAGATAATACAGTTGAAAATGAAGGAATCATCATTTGAGAAGGATTCTGCCAAGGAAAGATCTCAGAGTGACCAAAACTTAGAAGAAAACATTCACAATCTAATGGGAAGGGGAATGCATAATTCTTAACTGCCCATTTATTTGTATCTCTAAAAATTGCTTATTCTTATATTCCCCATTGCAGAAACTTTATTATCTTTTTACCTATGGCTGAATCACCTGATCCCAATTGCTTACGTGGATGATAAATTTCCTATCACTATACTTGTTGGATACTATGCCTGATAGATATCAGGCAGCTCTATCTTTTAAAAAAAAAATGAGCATATCATCTCTGATTCTTACACTGAACTCTCTGTCCCCACTGAAGATTACATATGTAACAACCGTACCATAAGATTATATAATTATATTTTTTACCATACCTTTTCTATTGTTTAGCTGTGTTTAGATATACAAAGACTTCCCATTGTATCATAATTGCCTATATGGTACTCAGTATAGTAACATGGAATACAGGTTTGTAGCCTAGGACGACAGGTTATACCTCACAGCCTCGGTGTGTCATAGTCTATACTATCATCCAGGTTTGTGTAAGTAAACTCTATGATGTTCACACATGATAAAAACCACCTAATGATGCGTTTCTCGGAATATAACCCTATCTTAAATGACACTACTATAGTAACAATCAGCTACAATTCTCAACTCTTCAGTCACTGCTCCCCCTACAATTGGGAAAACCATGTGAAATTATTTGTGTGGGGCTCTTTGCTATTTATTTTATTTTAAAATAAATTACGTAATTCATGAGCCCTTTTGAGGTATAGTAACTTACCAATAAATATTTATAATAATGTTTCAAAAAGCAATATTTATATATTTGTTTCTTTACAGAACTATGTACATGAAGACCATTCTTAGTGTCTAGGTATTATTTCTTTTTAGTCCTTATTGTCAAATACGCCATCCTTGGCTATTTTCATATTGGACACCATGAAAAAAACCCACAGCAATACCATTATTCACAATGTCATGGCTTTTCAGAACCCATTTGCAATGAAATAACACATTTTCTTACCCCTGCAGTTGGCTAATACCATTTACTTAGTGTTTATTACATCATTGCTCATGATGCTGTATCATCCATGCCCTGCTCCCCATTAATTATGGCTTCTAATGAAGACCAAAAATGTAAACCTTTCCCAGGGTACGCAGGGAAATGTGACTGATAACTTGTTTTCTGGTCATGTTAAGTTTTTATCTTTTGGAGTTTTTAGAGCACAAAGGTAGAACAACACATCTACCAACCATGTTGTCTCTTGAATGCTTCAAACTGGAATTATTGACATTTCTTGAATATGATTGCTCTTAATTTGACTGTATTTTTTTTTTGAGACAGAGTCTCACTTTGTTGTCCCTAGTAGGGTGCTGTGTCATCATAGCTCACAGGGACTTCCAACTCTTGGGCTTAAGTGATTCTCTTGCCTCAGCCTCCTGAGTACCTAGGACTACAGGTGCCCACCACAATGCCCCACTATTTTTTTTTTTAGCAGGCTGGGGCTGAGTTCAAACCCACCAACCCTGTTGCATGTGGCTGGTGCCCTACTCACTGAGCTATGGGCACCACCCAATTTGACTGTGTTTTTTACTTCCATAGAGTACTATCAACTGGCAGGATAGACAAGGGACCCATGCACAGAAAGAAAACAGTGGTTCTACCCATGCAAGGAATGTCTGTCCCTCATCTGGCACAGCTTAAGACAAGCCTCAAAAGACTTGATATCACCACATGAACTAGATGGAAGAGAGGACAAAAGGAAAAACCTGTTGGCAGTAGAGCTCAACAGTCTTGAAAGCCTTAGAGGACATAGATGTAACCATCCACTGTCTGAGGCATGACATAGATAGTGCTTGTGCAAAAAGGTGGGGTAACTTTCCTGGGAGCCAGCAGTGAGAAGGGTAGAGGTTTAAAAGATGCCTGCAGCTGTCCTCACTATCATCTGGTGCTCTAGGCAAACTGCCATTGATGGCCGGAATGCAGATTAGAGAAAGCCTATGCTTAGGTCAATGGCATCTTGAAATCATCATGTGTTTAATGTGAGAGTTGTCCCAAACCAACATCTCAGTACCAGTCTGACAGCCCAATCTTGCACAATCTCAGGAAAAAATTTCATCAGCCAGTGGAAGCTAGCCACCTACCAGGACACCCTCTTGGTTCAGGGTCCTGTTCCCTGGTCTGTGAAATTATTTCACAGGAGTGAGTCCTGGGGCTCACTGAGGCATCTGGCCAAGCCTATACCTAGACCAGAGGAGCAGATAGTACCTCACAGGGGAGACATGAGCTAAGATCCACACAGATACCAGTCCATGCTTGGGGCAGCCTGCTCACAGCAGTAGAGAAGCTTTAGAAAACTCTGAAGAAGGCTTTTGCTTATGAAGGACCAAGGACATTGGGACGGTTTAGTGAAACACATCTACTCGAGGAAATAATTACAAAAACAAAGCAAAGAGGCTCAAAAGCTTGGGCATCCCAATCAGATCACTTTCTATACAAGATCATCGCTTTCACAGTAAACTTATTTTTATAAAATGTTAAGATTAGCAGAAAATCAAGCTGTCCCTTTGAGTGCATTTTCCCCTCTTCTCTAAAGCTTGTGAAGTCACTATTTTTGGCAGATTTGAAAATAGGATATGGGTATTAGAAAAGATGCTATGGTTTTTCTTCTTGAACCATTTGAAAAGAAATGCTGAGGGAGGCA
This sequence comes from Galagoides demidoff, assembly GCA_963574575.1. Lineage (NCBI taxonomy): Eukaryota > Metazoa > Chordata > Mammalia > Primates > Galagidae > Galagoides > Galagoides demidoff. The sequence continues at coordinate 3,460 of CAUYQV010088298.1, forward strand.
TCATTTTTAGTGTGCTCTTTTAGCAACTTGGGAGGAATTCGACTGCTTTATTGCTTGTGAACACACAGGCCCCAGGGCCCTATATTCTTAGGATAAAATGAGCTTTGGGACCTGAAGAGACTCCACAGAGGCCTCTTTTATTGCTTACAAACTTCCTCTGTGATTAAGATCTATCCTAGACCTCGGCAGTTAGGTGGCACAGTCCTCCACATGTGCATATCTGCTAGTCAATTTCCTGTCTACTTAGAGGTTCCCAGACTCCTAAGTGCTAGAATTGGGTGATTTTATTCCTTTTGGAAACAAACTTTAAAGCTGACTTCCAGAGTGTATTATAATGAACACTTAAGTCTGTTACACAATGGCCCTTTGCAAAGTGGTTTTCCTTCTAAGTAAAGGCAGTCGTGGCTTTAGAAAATTTGCTTCTTCTGTACATATTCTTTAATATATTGTGAGGATAGAAGAAAAGTAGAAATCTTGTTCAAATACAAATGAAGAAAAGCGTAGTAGGTTTGTGTGGGAAGATTGGGTAGGGAACCTACACTTTCCTATATAGGCATCTGGATTCTGTGAAAATCCTATACAATTACAAAGAGAAAGAACATTGTATTCTATATGAATTCCTATGCCTCATATGTGAGTCAAAGACATTAAGGGGCAACTTAGCTTTCCTTGGAAAGGCAAATAAATACAGCAGCAAGTTTTTTTAAAGGACTATTCAGAGATAAAAACGCTAACTGTGTTTCACTAAAGGAAAATTTAATTCACTAATATATGATTAAATTTTAATAAGGATAACCAAAGGGTTTCTGATTTGATTGAATTATAAATTAAAAAGATAAATTCCCCTCTCTTTAAATGTCTAAAATCTAGTTTTCTTAGACTATCTCTACACAGCGACTGAGTTGCTGTTTGCAAGTGTCACCAAACTAAGCCACAGGCCTTACTGCTTGTGACACAGCTGTTCCGTGGGAGAAGCAGAGCATTTGGTTAGATATACATTCAAAACCCAAGTCTTCACTCCTTCTTCCAAATTCATGATGTCCTGGGTAATTTCATCCCTTTGCCAATTGTACAACAGGATGGCTAAGCAGGTCAAGGCCACTCAACCCAGGCAACCTGGCTTTTGTCTTCACCTTTCCAATAAGATAACTCTGGAAAGGGTTCCCAGTATCTTCCAAATTTCCAATTCAATTTGACCTCTCAGCTGCATTTGAGAGTATTTCCCTCTTCTTTCTCTTTGAAACTCTTATCCCTTAGCTTTGGTAATACTCTTAATTCTTTGCCTTCTATAACTTTGAGTATTCTTTCTCACTTTGTTCTTTCTTATTCTTTTACTTTGTTCCTTTTCCTCTGCCTAGTCCTAAAAAGCTGATAGGGTCCTGTTCCCAGTCCTTTTATCTAATAATTTTACATTCTCTCTTAAAATAATCTCAACTCCTACTATTACATCAGCTATAATTTTATCAGCTACCACCTATTTTTATCTACTTGCTAAATTAATCTCAAGATGAATATCTCACAAACATGTAAACTTTAAACTTGCTGCAATAGACTCAATAATTCCATAAAATTCCCTTACCCCCAAACAACCACACTCATCTTCTGGTAATACATATTTCAGTTAAAAGGATCACCATTCATTCCAATCACTGATCATCATCTTTGATTACATTTTTGACCTTAACTGTCTCTTCTTCTCCAGGAAAATCAAGAACTAAAAGGACAATACAATATCCTAAATTCCCTTGAACTTCATCTCCTTAAACACTTCTTTGTATTAATTTTATTCAAGCCTTTATTTTCTCTTTTCTAAATTATTATATTAGTTTATTGACTATTCATCCTGGTTCTGCTCTCTAAATCCTAAGCTCTCTCCTCCTTTCTCAAGTCAACATATTTCTAAAACACATATTTGATTAGGTCACTTCCCTTACCAAGAATCCAACTTAAACAGATGCCCACTGTCTATAGTTTCAATTTAATCTGCTTTACAAACGAACAACAGTTACAAATTATTGAACACTTACTATGTCTCATGCCTGTGGCTAAGCACTGGACATCCTAATTTACTCACTCCAAATTAATCCTCACTCTAATCCCATGAGGTTGGTATAATTTTTCCCTTCTATAGGGAATCATAACCCAGAAAGATTAAATAATTAGTCCAAAGGTCACATAACTAGCAAGCAGAAGAGTTCAAATTTGAACCTGTTCCATCTGATACAAAAACAGGGTTATACAGAAAGAGGGTTATGCAGCATTTATCCTCACCATCTCGCCTAACCTGTCTTTCTATGCTCATTTCCATGATTCTCCCCCCCACATTCCCAGCACTTAAGACACCTCAAACTACTCATCATTTCTGAAGGACATCATCAATGTCCATCCTTCATTCTCTTGTGTCTTTATACATGATATTCCTTTGAAGCAGAATGTGTTTTTTCTCATCTTCGTAGATCAAGCTCAAATGTCATGACTGTGCAGACTTCCCTAACCTTCTCAGTTAAGTCATCTCTTCCTGCGTTAAACCATGTTGCCTTGTACATAAAACAGAATAGAAACTCATTGAGGATAAAGACTGTCTGCTTTGCTCCCTGCTACTTTCTTAGTATCTAGCACAGTGCTTGGCACATATTAGGCAGTCAATAAACATATATTGAGTGAAATAATAATAAATAAATTGCTATAGCACTTATAACGTTATACCAAAATTACTTTATATACTCATCTCTTATACTACACCGTAAGCTCCTTAGGGTGGAACCACATTTTATTATTGTATATCCATTGTTTCTAATGTAACTTTTAACTCATAGTGGGCATGTAATACGTATTTACTAAAATAATACATGTCTGAAATTTATACCATAGAGAGCCATTCCTTAGAATAAGGTTTTGTAGTCCTAAAAGTTTTCCTTTTAAATTGCAAATATGCATATGCCTGAGGGGAAGGATAGGACCACTTTGGCAATAATCAGGTATTAAGATCTTAGCAGTTATTGATTTTCCAGATTGATTTCTAACATGACAGTTGCCAGATGTGGGATAGACAGAACATAGTATAATACAACAGATCTATAATAAGGGACACATTAGAAGTCCCTCAGCTGTATAAAGATTGCCTAAAAGCACTCAATGTCTTGAAAAAAGAAGAAACTCCAGTGTACTTGTAAGTGTCTCTATATATAAGGTGGCTGGAAGCAAAGAGTAAAGCAGATGGTCAAATAAGTTGGCTGCTAGTTGAATAAGAAAAGAAAGCATCAGTCTGGGAAATTCACAAATTAAAAAAAAATTCTTAAATGATTTTACCATTTTAAACAGACAACTCTGACATTGAAACACATGGACAGCACGGACATCATACACTTACTGAAGAGCAGATATTAAATGGATAACCTGACTAGAAAGGAAGCTATTTCCATTAATGCTTAGGCTTGTCCCTGGATAACACTTGTGCTACTTTAGACTCTGTATTTGATGATTATTTAGGCCCACAGTTGCTGGCAAGGGCTCCAGACACTGCTTGAAACCAACAGGGTCATTGACACGGCCTCTACTCCCTAAAAAGCACATATCCAAAAAAGCTTGCCTTGACATTTATATTCCTTACTGAGCACCCAGGTCTCATTGGTTGGAAGAAGGAAAATGGACGGAAAACCTCAGGTTCCAGACTGTTCAAGAATTAGATTAATCTGATTATACAGTTTTTCATACAGAGTTAAAACCACTTAATGGGTATATTTTTAAAGCTCTTTTGCATTGATTTTAGGGAGAAGTACCTTTCTAAGGCTTTCTGCAAGATTTAGCTTATTTCTGCCTCAAGCAAGCTAAAGTATGAAGTTTCTGAGGAAGAGAAAAGATTACACAGAATTCACAGAGATCTCAATAGATAGGCCAGAGAATGAAAATGTAAGTAGTTGCAAGTCATTGTACCCAAGAAATCTCTGGTGTCATTATTTCTAGGCCACAGGAGGCCAGTGCTAATCCAAAGTTCTCTGGGAAACAGAAACAGTCCTGCACCCCAGTGAAAACCACAGGAGCTGAATGTCTTGCTGGTTTAATTTGCACGCCAGAAAGCCTTTCCTTACTTTCCTTCCACTATTCTAGAACTTTCAATTCCTATCATTACAGTCAGTTTTTTCCTTCAATTAAGACACTCAAGTGAAATGGAAAAAAAAAACCCTGGGGCTATGAAGACCTAATTAATTTATCTTTAATTAATAAATCTAACTAATTTATTATTAGATTCAACTATTTTAGCACTGATTTACTTGTTAGCTACCAGGGGAACATCCTGGGAAGAAGAAAGTAGGGCCCTGAAGGCACAGAATCAGTGTTGGAATAAGAGAAGGGGAAAGTTTGATCATGGCTGGCTGCTATGAACAGTCCTGGCTAAACTGAAAATGGTGCAAGAGCCCTGAGCATAGGAAGGGTATGGAAATACTATATACCATGAACATTTTTCCTAAGTCATTATTTTCCAAGGTTGACCCTGAACAAACCTTGAAAATTGAGCTTAAATCCTTTTCCTCACTCTTGTGCCCCCAGTACTTCTGAAAAATTAACTTAACAAAGGCTTTGGGAGGCACTGCCAAACCAAAGGGATAGGGAATACATCTACTACCAGAAATAGGATTAGAAGAACATTCTGTGCTTCTCTGTTCTTTGATGTGGAATGTGACAACTCAAAAAAGCTGTACTGTCATCATCAGTTAAAAGTGCAAGTAAGCATTTTTTCATGTATCTGTAGACCATGCTCCTGTCGTCTTCAGAGAAGCTTCTGTTCATGTCTCTTGCCCACAGTGAAATGGGATCACTGGTTCTTTTCTTATTAATAAGTTTGAGGATATAAGGATATATGCACCAGATTATTCATTGCAGCTCAATTCATAATTGCCAAGTCTTAGAAGAAGCCCAAGTGCCCATCAACCCATGAATGGATTAATAAATTGTGGTATATGTATACCATGGAATACTATGCAGCAAGGATGGAACTGGAAAATATTCTTCTTAGTAAAATATCTCAGGATAATGGAAAAACCAATATCCAATGTACTCAGTACTACTATAAAACCAGTTTATAATCACTCACACTTTCATATGAGAGATGAATCACAACTATAGCCCAGGATGAAGGAGGGAAGGGGTGGGGGATGGGAAGGGAGGGGGGTAGTTCGATAGAGGGAGGGTTAGTGGTGGGACCACACCTAAGGAGCATATTTCAAGGGTACAAGTCAAATCTATCAAGTATTTAACACAAATGTCTTAATACTGTGATTAAGTAAATGAGGTAAAAGCTATGTTAATTAGCTCCAATTACAAATTGTAAGAACTCCAATTTGTACAAATAATCAACACATTGAATCCCATGAAGGCACAAATGTATTCATGATCTATGTATATATGACTTAATAAAAAAATAATAAATAAATAAATAAAAGTAAAAGAAACATGGGCAACATAAAACTAGTGGGATATTTAACTTGTATAAAAGAAACTAATGCATCAGTATCTCATTCGATGGAAGTAGCTGCAATTCTCAGTGAGTTGTCAAGATGACCATCAGATATTTGGGTTCTAATTTTACTCTTAATGTGCTTCATTCTTGAAAATAGTTGCTGGCATATGCAGGTGCTGCCAAAAGCGATGACGTGAGTAAGGCATGACTGTGAAGCAAGGGATCTGTGTCCCTGGAAAGACAGGACCTATGAAAGTCCAGTAAAGAGACATGATCACCTTTTTCTTTAAGTTGAATGTCAGTAGCTCTGTGCATTCCATTTGAAAATTGGCAGGTAACATGTTTGTGTTGACTGACATTGGAGTCACTAATGCACCAAAATATTAATTATTGTCCAAAAATCTTGAAATCTGTTTTCTAATTCTTGTACCACATTGAAAAGCAAAGTTGTAAGATTTTTCACTGTTCACACTACTGTATTTAGCTAATGTGGTGAAATGTAAAAACGGTTTGACTTAATTTGAGCTTGCGGAAATTTTGGTTTCATTGGTAACACTGTTCTTTCATTGGTAACACTGTTTTGGTTTGAAACATTATACGAATAAGTTAGTTTTCAAAAAAAAAAGTGCAGGTAAGCATATTGATGCATTTCTCAACTGCAGCACAGCCCTCACTGTCAACAAAATCTCATGGGAAGTCTAGCTAGTTCTAGTTAATCATGACACTTCCCTTTTTCCTGAGGCATAAATGCTTACCTCTCAGTTGGGTCCCAATTTGAAGCCATAGGTCTTTGCATTCTTCATCCACATTACTAACCATCACTCTTGATCACAGAATAAAGCCATCAAATCTAGTCTTACCTATTTTATTTCTAGCATTCTCCAATTCAGTCCATCTCGTTTTATGGCATCTGACTCTGCTTTATGCCTTCCCCTTGGCTCCTTCCACTATGCCCTCTAGAGCCTTGTTCTACCATCAATAACACTTCTTGTATTTTCTACCTCGCCCCAGAATGTTCTCTCTAACCTGTAATTTAACTACTGCATGCAGGATTTCCCATGAGAGTTCCATTTCCCCCGTGACTATTCCAAGAGAAGGCCCCTTTTCTTTATTCTCTTTTTCTTCCTCTTCCTCTTAGGGCCGAAAGAGGAATTCTGTGTTTTCCTCACTCATCTCAGCTGCTTGCCTTTTATTGTTCCACTACGTCTCCTCCATAGACGCCTACACTATAATCCAAGTATACCTCCACCTTCTCATCCTCTACAATGGCATCACTCAGCTCAGGTCCCTTCCCCACTTTATGTTCCTAATGATGTTCCCTCCTGCACAGAGTCCTATCCAAGGTGGCATCAATTTATCTATGCATAATCCATGCCATGCTCTGATCTAGAAATTCCTTGACTCCTACTCTGAAGGCCTTCATTTCTACTCTTTTCAATCTTCATAGTTTCTTGATCAGAATTTGAAATTGAGCCTCACTGGAACTCCAACTGATACACTGCTCTCACCCTTCTTGATGGAACTTGCTTTGCTTCCTCCCTCTCACTATATCAATCATTGATCTCATCATGACCCCCATTCACAACATCTCTCCACTTTCCCAATCTGCTTTTATTCCCTTCCTTGGCAATTTGATACTCTAACTCTCCTTTTCACAGATAATACAAATTGGAGAAACACCTTAAGACAAATATAGAATATGTAAACTATCCTTAGCTAAGCTCTCAAAATGTTGCTGTTTATTTTATTCCTTACATCCTGCCTATTCCTACCCTCCAAGCCAGGGGTCCTCAAACTTTTTAAACAGGGGGCCAGTTCGCTGTCCCTCAGACCATTGGAGGGCCAGACTGTGGGCCCCAGGACAAGTCGGCTGCTAAGCAGGACAGGCAGCAGCGGCAAAAACACCCAGTGGGCTGGATAAATGTCCTCAGTGGGCCACATGTGGTCCGTGGGCCATAGTTGGAGGATGCCTGCTCCAAGCCAATGCCCTACTCATCAAAGTTTCACATAATCTGCACACTTGCAAAAGGCAGAAAAATGAAGAAGAGGAGGAGAAGGAGGAAGGAGGAGAACTATTTTCCAAAAATTTTGACACTTTATTCTTCTCAAGTAATTATCCATTTCTCATTCATTTTACTGGCTAAAATTGGTGAGGATGTTTCATTTTATATACCTCTTCCCCACACATTCACTTATTAAATCTTATGACTGTAAAAATTGTTTAAGCTTAAAAGTAACTGATAATCTCCTATTTGCCAAATGCATCGAACTCTTCTCTAGATTCATCCTACTCAATCTCTTAGCAGCATTTTAGAGTTTATCATGGCCTATTTTTAAAATAAATAAATAGGAAATGGGGATTAATGGATCTATAAATACCTTCTCCTCTGACTATCGCCTCCCATTTTTTACCTCTCCCCTCCCACGTTCCCCACCGGAAATATCCTTTGATGTCGCTATGACAACCAGATCCCCAACTTCTCCTGCCCCTCTCCTTCTCCGTATTTTGCCATTCTACTTCCCCAGCATGTATACCCTCAGCAGCCACATACACAGCACTCCCTCTAGATCTTCAATTATTTTGTCCCTTTCTTTGCCTTGCCAAAATCCAAGCTTGGACAAATACAACTCTTCATTTTCTTAGCTCTAGCTTCCAAGATACAATGCTTTGCTAACAGAAGTCACAACATGGCACTAAATACCTACATTACACATGTATCCTATGAAATGGCACCTGGGTTTCCAATGTACTTTATAAGTTCTTTGATTTATCTGAAATCCATCCTCCATAGCAGCATTCTTGGAACAGTGATGTTGTAAAGGATATTTGTAGTTTCTGTGGGAAGAAATGACTATGAAATGACTTATAAATATATTGGAGAATGTAGAATAAATGAAGGCAGGTAATTCCTCTCTGACAGAAATTCTAAGTGTCTTTAATATTCTCCTATATAATGTGAAAGATATACTATGATTAATTTCCCAATATATTTGCCCTACAAACATTTTTCTCAATGTCTCTTGGAATAATGTTCTGAGGAATATAATTTACTAAAATACTGAAATTTCACCTTTAGCCATTTATATTTTCTCTTCTAAAATCTTTTTTCTGAATTGGCAAAACTCCAAAGGCATTCTGGGTCCCTTCACTCTTTTTTTTTTAAATTTTTTTATTAATTGATTTCTGTGTACATTGATGCAAACATGGGGTACATTGTGCTGTTTCATATACAATTTGAAACACCTTCATCAAGCTGGTTAACATAACTTTCATATCATTTGGTTAATCATTGTATCAACACATTCACATTCTAGTTCTAGAAAAGTTCACTTGTACCCTT
>CAUYQV010088303.1:0-19959 GCA_963574575.1 Galagoides demidoff
CAGGCGCCCGCCACAACGCCCGGCCATTTTTTGGTTGCAGCCATCATTGTTGTTTGGCGGGCCTGGGCTGGGGATTCGAACCCGCCACCTTAGGTGTACGTGGCTGGCGCCTTAGCCGATTGAGCCACAGGCGCCGAGCCGAGTTTTCTTCTTTCCTATCTGTGGCATGACCAGCTGCATCTGAAAAGGAGAAGACACGTAATACATAAACCAAGCTCTTCATTTCTGATGAGTCGAATGAAGCAAAGATTGGAAAGCCTTCCTGCCTTCAATGATGGTAGCAGCGGACACCCAACCTCACCCGTGTACCCCCATACACCCACGGAATGCTCACGGAAACACTCAGACACAAGGGCTGTCACTGCAGGGACTGACACATGCAGCAGGCGCAGGTTTCTGTTACAGACAACCCCAAGTTAGCACTTCTAAGGCACATGCAATGAAAGATTTAGGTTTCATTCCTCAGACATGTTTATATCTTTTTGATTTAAATGTCATTACTGGCTTAAAAGAATAATATTTTATGTTCTTACAACAGTAGAAGCACTTTGAGTAAAGTCTTTCAGAATAAAAAAAAAAAGCACCATTCAGCAGTCACCCCATCACCTCCATTCTGCACAACTCCAGGGAGAGGTAGTCACAGTTATCCCAAAGTTGTGTGGCAGCAGCCTTGGCTCTCGTACCCCTTAACTAGTTGCTCCCCTAATATTTTTTCCAAATCCTACCATGCCTTCCCTGAAAGAAATTCTGCTAGATTACACCATTTGGTTTTAGCCATGGATGTGGGCTTGTCTTCGTCCTGGATTTTTACACTGGGTAGCATCTGATGTCCTAGCAAGGGGTGGGTCACTAATAGCTAGATACTCACTAGGTAGATGAACCGTGAAAAGCATTTTGTGAGAGGGTCACTTGTCACTTTATATTCTCACAAAGGGCTACATTACACTGTGGATTTGGCCACATTAGCCAGAGAGATCCTGTCTCCAGGAGACAGGATCCTGCAAGCTGGGACACCACTTGTCTCAACATTGGCCAAGGTGGATTTAGTGATGCCACATTCATGTGTTGAATTCAGTAATGCTAACATTTTCCAACTTTTGGAAAAATAAACTGAAAGTTGAAGTATTGTTATCATTCAGTCAAATCTCAAAATGTTAGCAGGTGTTAGAACTGGGTGGGATTCAGCCTTCCTGCCTGCCACAGGGCCATACTGTGTCTCACCTGACCTGAGCTTGAGGGCTCTGGCCATTCCCCAGATCCTCTTTGTGGCAGGATTAACTTTATTTAAAACCACACTATGTGGATGGTTTTCAAAGAACTGTGTCCCCTGCTCTTCTAATGGGGGAAGTTTGGGGACCTGATGTAGCATTTGAAGTGTCATCACAGGTGACACTGGTGAGGCCCCACCCTCATTCTCATCCAGGGTGCTGGGAGGCCTAAGGCAGGCCCAAAACCAAGCCCCCTCCTCCTGGGACAAAGGATGTGGTTAGCCGCCCACCCTATGCCTAATTTTCCCAGCAAGCTGTGGAATTCACCTACTCCCTATGACCCCCTATAAAAGGGGTCTCTAACTGCCCCTGGGTACAGATGCCTTCTTTGCACTAACCAGGCAGGTCACCCTCCCCTTTCAGTAAACCACACCTGAACATCTCCCCTGTGACTTTGATTCTGGGAAGCAAGGATTATACCTTTCATACCTCGTAGAGTTGCTGTGAGGCACTTGGGCCATAGTGGGTACATAGTAACTGTTGGTTCTCTTTTGAGGTTATTAAAAGAGAAGAGAACTGGAAGTTAAGTCTTTATACCTGCCAGGGAATGTCACAACTCTCAAACACCTACTTCTCATTTGCTACTGGAAGTCCTAAGTTCATGTGAAGTCTGTAAAGAATCCCTCTCCCACTGAAAAGCCTGCAGAGGGCAGCTTCCTTTGCGTTCCATGATTGAATGTGACAAGCAGGCTTCTGACTGAGCTCCTGGTTTATCGCGCTGTCCTCACGACAAGGATAAGGAAGACTCCTAAGAAGCAGCCTCGTTTAGGGAGGAAGTAAAGACAGACTGATACAGAATTTATTTATTTTTCTCAATTACATCATAATGAGATAGATAATGTATACCTTAATGCATTTATGGGATACAGTGTGCTGATTTCATATACAATTTGGAATGCTTACATCGTACTGGTTAATATATCCCTCACCTCCTTTACTTAATTATTGTGTAAAGACATTTATACTCTATACATAATAGATCCAACATGTACCCTTGCATTATGCACTATAGGTGCGATCCCTCCATTCACCCTCCCTCCATCTGGCCTCTCCTCACCCCTCCCATCCCTGGTCCCTCCTACATCCTGGACCATAGTTGTGATCTATTCTTCATATGAAAGTGTGAGTGATTGTAAATTGGTTTCATAATAGTACTGAGTACATTGGATACTTTTTCCTCTATTCTTGAGATATTTTACTAAGTAGGATATGTTCTAGCTCCATTCATATAAACATACAAGAGATAAAGTCTCTATCTTTTTTAAGGCTACATAATGTTCCATGGTATCCATTTACCACAATTTATTCATGGGTTCATTCATGGATTGATAGGCATTTTGACTTTTTCCATGATTTGGCTATTATGAATTGAGCTGCAATGAACAATCAAGGGCAAATATCTTTGTTATAAAGTGATTTCTGTTTTTTTGGATGTACTCCTAGTACAGAAATTGCAGGATCAAGTGGCAGGTCTACTTTAAAATACTCTCTGAGTATTCTCCATACTTCTTTCCAAAAGGGATGTATTAGCTTGCATTTCCACCAGCAGTGCAGAAGTGTTCCCTGTTTTCCACATCCACACCAACATCTGTACTTTTGGGATTTTGTTATGTGAGCCACTCTTATGCAGGTTAGATGATATCTCAAAATAGTTTTTATTTGCATTTCTCTGATGATTAAAGATGATGAGCATTTTTTCATGTGTCTGTAGGCCATGTACCTATCTTCTTCAGAGAAGCTTCTGTTCAAATCCCTTGCCCACAATGAAATGAGATTACTTGTTCTTTTCTTACTAATACGTTTGAGTTCTCTGGATTCTGGTTATCAAACCTTTGTCAGAAAAATAACCTGAAAATATCCTCTCCCATTCTGAAAGCTACTGCTTACTTTACTTACTGTGTTCTTAAAGATCAAACTTTTACTCTTTGCAGATGATATGATTTTATACCTGGAAAACCCCAGGGACTCAACTACAAAACTCTTAGAAGTGATCAAGGAGTACAGTAGCTTCTCAGGATACAAAATCAGTACTCACAAATTAGTAGCTTTTATATGTACTAATAACAGTTCAAGCTCTCTATTCCCTTTTATAATAGTGCCAAAGAAGATGAAATATTTCAAAATTTACCTAAGGATGTAAAAGAGCTCTATAAAAAGAATTATGAATCTCTGAAAAAAGAAATAGCTGAAAATGTTAACAAATGGAAAAACATACCATGCTCATGGCTGGGAAGAATCAAAATTGTTCAAATGTCCATGTTACCCAAAGCAATATACAAATTTAATGCAATCCCTATCAAAGCACCACCATCATACTTTAAAGATCTAGAAAAAATAGTACTTCATTTTGTATGGAACCAAATAAAAAACTTGAATAGCCAAGACAATACTCAGAAATAAAAACAAATCAGGAAGAATCACACTACCAGATTTCACTCTATACTATAAATCTATAGTGATCAAAACAGCATGGTACTGGCACAAAAATAGAGAGGTAGATGTATGGAACAGAATTGAAAACCAAGAGATGACCCAGACACTTATCATTTGATCTTCAATAAGCCTATCAAAAATATAAATTGGGGGAAAGATTCCCTATTTAACAAATAGTGCTGGGAGAGCTGGCTGGTGACTTGTAGAAGACTAAAACTGGATCCACATCTTTTGCCATTAACAAAAACTCGTTCTCACAGGATAAAAGATTTAAACTTAAGATAAGAAACTGTACAGATTCTTAGAGAGAGTGCAGGGGAAACCCATGAAGAAATTGGCCTGGGGGAATCCTTTATGAGGAGGACCCCCTGGGCAATTGAAGCAACACCAAAAATACATTCCTCAATCTGATCAAACTGATACTGAATTTAAAATTTATTAAAGAAAACAAAACCCTTTCCAATTACTGAAATGGCATAAAGGGGAACAAAATATTTAAAACCAAAAGGATAACAGGGAGTGACTGCTAAATGATGTGAGGTTTTATTCTGTGGTAATGAGCATGTTCTGAAGTTAGATTGTAGTGTGAGATGCATAGCTCTTTAGATACACTGACCACCATTGGCTTGCATACTTAACTGAGTAAATTTTATGGTATGTAAATTATATGTGTGTGTCTGTGTATGTGTGTATGTGTGTGTGTGTGTGTGTGTGTGTGTGTGTTTTGAAGCAGGGAGGGTTTCATGCTGTCTCCCTGGGTAGAGTGCCATGGCATCATCATATCTCACACTTCCAACTCTTGGCTCAAGCCATCCTTTTGCCTCAGTTTTTCTATTTTTAGTAGAGATGGGATCTAGCTCTTGCTCAGACTGGTCTTGAACTCCTGAGCTCAAGCAGTACACCCACCTTGGCCTCCCAGAATGCTGGGATCACAGGCATGAACACTGTACCCAGCATGTAAATTATGTCTTAATAAAGCTATAGATTTGGTAGAAAGATAAAAAGGTGGTATGGTTTAATAGACAAGATGTTTGGGTTCAATTACACATGGCCTTGTAGTTACTGTTATGGTGGCCTTGGGCGAGCTGTTTACTGTCTCTGCTTTTCACTTTCCTCACCTCTCAAGTAAAGATAATTGAACCTCCTCACAGGGCTGTTGTGAGAACCGGGGTAATGTATATTAAACATCCACCAGAATGCTTCATTGAGGGAATAACACCCATAATGCTAGCTGTTGAGGATAGGGAGAAATTGATAGCTGCAGTAGAAATAGGTCTTTAGGATGAAAGCTTAGTGCCTGTAAGAGCACCTTGTGAGAGAACAGTTGACCATCCCATGTCAGGATAGATTCCTTCCCTCCGAACTATACTAAAGGACACCCTTGATTTTATTGTGTTCTCTCAAAAAACCTTTCTTCACCCTTTCCCTGGGCTGACCTGGAGGCAAAGTCCGCAAATTAAATACTGCAAGGATGTGGCTGGTCACCAGACAAAATTTGTAGGCACTTGAGGGCAGGGCAGCTCTGCACCGTTACCATTTTTGTTCCTAGTTTCCTTTGGAAGGAGAAAGCTGAAGTGCAAAAGGAGATGAGTGCTAAACAGGTCCCTCAATTTTAATTGGCATAAAAGAACTACCAGCAGAAGGCCCTCTGCTGCAGAATGGTCTTTCCACAGAGTTGATATGGTCAGAGAAGAATTCTTACCAGAGATCTGAATCAAGGGTCCTCTGGGGAGAGGGCTCTAGGACTTCCAGAGTGACACCAGCGGTGCCCGGGCTGCAAGGATCTCCCTGCTCCCTGCACTTGACTCAGAGCCAGCTGTGCCCTTCCTCTAAGGGGGCCCACTAGATGCTTGGTATTTACCCCATAATAAGACAAATGTGGTGGGCTCTATCTTAAAAGCTGACCTTCCAGTGGGAAGGTAGAGAAAATAAGTTAAAAAGAAATTTTAAATAATTAAAAATCATAGGAAGTTATAAATAAAAAAGACAACAGCAAACACATGCTTGCTTTCCTACCGGGTCTTTCTGGCCATGTCACTCCACTAACTAAGCACATTGTCTATGAAAGAGATGAAAAACTGCCCGCAAAACTCTTTTTTTTCTTTGTTGTCTTTTAAAAGAATTAAAATCACCACACTGCAGGGACATCGTTTTTATAATTTAAGGAAATTTATTTTGTAAGTACATAGTTAAAAAAATGTACAGGAGGGTTGCCAGGTTTTAATGTGTAAATCAGTGAGGCATACTCAGGGTTGGTTTTGCCCCCCCTCTGGGGGGGGCACAGTTGGTAATGTCAGGAGACTTACCTTTTTGTCACATTTTGTGGTGAGTACTGTGGGGATCTCTGGCGGTCAAGGCCAGAGATGCTGCTAAACATTCTTCAGTGAACAGGACAGCCCTGCTCAACGGAGAATAACCAGCCCCAAATGTTCCTGGTACTGAGATTGAGAAACGCTTGCCTAAATCAGTACTTTTTTTGTCATAAATTTTAAGATGTGAAGTTTTACTTTCACAAGGCAAACCACTAATTTATTCGTTCTACTTGTGATAAAGTAGAATGATTTTTCAGATAAATGGTGATGGTAAATATTTAAAATAGTGACTTATATTTTGACCAAAGAACTGGAGGAGAGATTCCTTTATTTTACGATACCTTAAAAAAAAAAAAAAAAGTAACAATTTCCCTTACTAAGAGGATTGGGAAAGAGAAAATTATACTGTAGCTTGCCTGAGGATACTTATCTCATTGCCTCAACTAAATGCACAAAGATCTCTTGCTGACAAATAGTAGATAACCTCCAGTTCATGCGGTAAAGGTTATACACTTTACTTAGAACAAAGCCTCTCAAAGTCATGCACGAAATCTGCTTATTTTTAGTTTAGGCATAATTCAAAAATGTTTGTGGTGGCAACCCATTGGTGTGCTTTGTGGCACTTAACTGCCATAGCCCTGGGGTCCCAGTCAGGAAAAGAGTTTGTATGTGGTGTAGCCAGAATTTCTTAGCAGAGGCAGATCTTGGATGTATTTATTGATCCCACGGGGGACACGTGACATGGGGGTAGCTGAATCTGCTCCCCTGGGAATTAACTGTCCCTAATGTATCTCAAGTGCTTCTAAGCCAACATGGGCCCAACCTCTCTGGGGGCCAGCCTGTCATTCTGTCTGAACCTGAACCCACTTTTGTGGTCAACCCAGCTCTCCTGATTATATGTTTTAAAGCTGGAATAAAAAGGGAAACATCAGAGACACAGAGAGAAGGAAAGGTTACAGCAAAAAGGAACACCGATTAACGAGCTATTTCTGTATTTAACAAGCGATTCTGCTACATTGGTCTATACAATGAAATGCCAGGTCATTTGTATTCAACAAACACATACTGCAGACACTGCGCTGCTGGGGGTGGGGTACAGAAAAGTGAGCGAGCCAGGGCCCTGGGCTTTGGGATGTTCCCTCATGTGGCTCAGCTCTTTTCTTTCCCCTTTACAAGTCAAACAAGCACAAAGAGCAACTACCTAAAACAAACTGTGCTGTATTTTTACTAATAAAAGGTATCATGTTTGATTGATCCTAAGGCGTACTTTTCTTATACTGGAATCTGAATCTGTGGCTTGTAGATACAGAAGGAAAATTTCTGTTTCATTAGTGAACACACAATGAATTGTTCCCAGCATTTCCAGTGTCTTTCACAAGCTTGAAAGGATCTTAAAAATCCCTTGGTACTTTGTACTGGAATTGCTTAGAGTTCCCAGGTTCCCTTTAAAAAAAGGAAAAAATCAGAAGGTGAATTTTTGTCTGCTGTTATTTTGCTCCAGAAACTGCCTTGATTTTTCAAAGAGCTCCTTTCTTGATCTAAGAAAATTTGATGCAAGATACACATTGTCACCTTTCCCTCGATCCCTCTGTGAATTCCGGATTATTAAGGCTAACTACAGATATGTACTTCATTCTTTGATTTGTCTCATATTTTGATTTCTTTTTGTTTTGTTTTTTCATTTTCCTTTCCCTTATTTGATTCAGCGATAATTAGAAAATGAGTAAACTTCTGGTCTAGCGGAAGCTTGCACTGGGGTTCTTCCTCCATCCAGCCCGAAACCCAGGTGGAGGTGGGGACCCCAGGTGGGACACTGCCACGCTGCCCTTCTCCGGCAGGAGAGCTGCTGCACCAAGCCCTGGGCCCTTCCAGTTTTTCTCACATCAGTTAAGTGCTGCTAGTATCTTGGGATTTCTTATGGGCAAAACACAAGAACGCTTGGTATTTCTAGCAGAGTCACGGGAGGAGGTCTGGCTTCAAATGGTATTACTTTATATGTGTAGAAAACAGTTTCTCTCAAAGGTCGACCCTGAGTTAGTCTGCTGAAATTGTGTATAATTACTGGGCAGTTATACATACCCTCTACAATTGTAAAAGGAGACAAGGAAAATATATGTTACAAGCAACAGGGAAAGATCAGCTGGCTCTGGGCTTATTATATTCAGGAAGCAAAGAGATGGTGAGTGTGTGAAGGTGGACATGATGATTATAAACTTAGCATTGATTTACTTGGCTGATGCTTCTGGGTGCTTAATCCACTCCGGGAGCCCTCCTGGGAGACAGCATGGGCTTGAGGCCCAGCCGGCTAGAGAAGTCACGGGATTTGCAGGAAGCAGACAGGCTGGGGTGGCTAAGAAGGTTTTCCTTTGCTCTCAGAGCCTGTGAAATAAGGATTATTCTAAACCTCACAGTGGTTGATATCTCAATAATGTGTGGGGAAATGCTTTGTTAACTCTCAAGTATTGCATGAAAGACACTTTTCATCATGGAAATATAGGCCGTTTCATGATCTTAGGCTATTTTGGGGAATCTGGGAAGATGTGTTTATTTCCCTTTTCTCTTAATTCCTTTGTGGAATGTAGCACTCTGTAAGTATATAAATAAATAACTCTTCCTCCTCTCAAGTTCAAATAAGTGGTATTTTTACCTCTTCTGTACTAGAATTTAGTATAGAAGAAAGGAAAGGGAAGTTGCTGCTGAGCCAAAGAAATGAACAAGGGGAAAGAAGGCATTTGACAAAAGGCTTTTGAACTATTGGGATTTGGGGGGAAAAGATTTTTTTTTTTTTAATAATGACATGTCATAAGTTTAGGGCATTAATGTAAATACTTAGATTCTTTTTTTTTGAGACAGAGTCTCACTATGTTACCCTCAGTAGAGTGCTGTGGCATCACAGCTCACAGCAACCTCACTTCTTAACTTTGCATTTAATGACTTTTTTTGGTTTCAGGATCCCACCCAGGACACCACGTCATGGTTGGTCGTTGCTTTACACTGTAGGTAGTCCGTAGTCCAGAGTTCATTCCTGGGGTTGTAGTGTGTGCGTCTCTGTGGTGTCTGGATGTTAAGCCAGTTACTCTTTCTCAGGGTCTCTAGTGATCATGGAGTAAAACCTCCTCCTGGGGTAGTAATGTGAGTATCTCTGTGCCAGAGAACAGCTGGACAGCCACTTTATCTAAGCAAAACATAAACAAAACCTGGCCCAGGAATTTTAAAATCAGTGTTTTTAAAATAGTCATTTTAAAAATGACAGCATTAACTGTATTCAGGCACGTCATTTCTAGAAGTACTTGTGTAATTCATACTTTACTAAAGAAGGGAGACAAAGGAAGGGGGGGCTTGAGGCTGGCAGTCAAAAATCCAGGCACGGATGTTATATTGGAGATGTCTGAGACGGTGGAATGGAGATATTGGACAGATAGTTGAAAATCCGCATGTAGCTGCAGAGAGAAGACTCATGAGCCATGAAATGGGATGAGATTTCATCACCCAGGGAGCGAGTACAGGTGGAGAAGCCAAAGCCAGCAGGACTGAGCCAGGCTGGGAGGTTAAGGATAGGAGCAAAGCACAGGGAGGGTCAGGAGGCTGTGGCATCCTCCCCACCCAGGCAAGGGTGCTCAGCACACCCCCGAACACTCCCAATGGGCAGAGTGAGATGGGGACTTACCCCCACCACTGGCCCTGGTCAGGTGGATGTGATAGCACTGACATGGTGGGAAAGACACAGCTGCCTTGTTTTTTTAACTCAAAAGACTATGGTGGTACTTACTTGAGAATTCACAGATAATGGACTGGCATGATCCACAGTGTGACTCACGTGGCACTTTTCGTGGGATGCAGTTTCCAGATCACTCTCATACAGGCTGGCAGTTCTCAGTCTCCTGGGGGATCTGACAAAGAAGGAGTGGCCCCTGCAACCATGGTCCTGGTTTGTCAGTGGGGACCCTCACTCTCAGCGAGGTCAGAGGCGAGCAGACTGAGTTCTTCTGTGCCTCACTGAGTACTTTTACATCTAGTCCGGGGGCAGCCTATTTCCTGAGTTACAAAAACACAAACAAGCCTATTTATTGTGCTTGTTCGCTTTAAAAGGTAAGTTTGTAGAGCTTTCCCCTTATAAATAAATATCTCATGCTTAGCCCACCTCCTTCTTGAGTCAATGTAATGTGTATAAAAAAGAACACTGGTTATTCCTAGCCCTGCCTTGGGTAATAGAGATGATATTACCATAAAAGAGAGAAGCCGGGTTCCCAGGCCTGAAAAATGAGGACCTTGAGTTTTTTATCTACAGTGGGCAGCAAAGCTGGCCTTAAAGCTCAGCTCCTTCTGTGCCAGTCTCCCCACCCAGTGTGACTGTCCTGTTGCCACTATTTCCACGCTTGCATGGGCCTCGATCCTGGCTGCATATTATTAAAAGATTCGCTGGGAAACCTCCAAATAACACCAATGTTCAGGCTCAGGTATCAGTATGTTGTTATAATTAAGTTTACTGAGAAATCATTGACACACAGTAAAATTTCCCCCTTTTTGAGTACAGTCGTCTGAGTTTTGACACATTCATCTGCGTGCAGTTGTGCAGCTGACACCATGGTCAAGATCCAGACTATCTGGATCACTCCCCAAACTCCTGTGTCCCTCTTCTTAGTCCTCACTCCCAACCGCTGATGACCAACAGTTCAGCTGGAGGTTTGCAGCCTGTGCTCCTGGGGTGGCTGCTGCTCCTTCCTGTTATCTCACGTTCTTGTTGTCAAGTTCATGACTGTATATAGCTCTATACCCATATTTCACTCTCTTTGGCCAATAACATAGGCTGTGACTTCATTTCCCCTCACCGTCGAGTCAGTGTTAAGACTGAAATGATGACTCAGTTCTCCAATTTTGTGGGGAAAAGGAGCAAGAAAGACCCAGTTTGCTAAACACCCTACCCAGCCAGCCAGCTGGACCATGTCTGAATTTTCTTGAGAATGGAGTTTGCGCCACTTTTCCTTTGCCAGGGGTAGCAAACCTGTACCCTGTGTGCACAGACCTGATGGCCGATTCCTGATACTGTTGCCAAATCTTTGCCACAGGAATTGGTTATGCCTTCCCAGGCGGCAGCTCAGCTACCTTCCCGTCTTGGCTGCCACAGGGGTTAGTGGACACAGTTGGCTGGAGCCCACTGAAAGAATTGCTGATCACTTTTTTGCTGATTTGGGGAAGGAAATGTAAACATTGATGTCAATCTAGAATATACAAAAGGTTCTTGAAAATATCAGAAAAATATGAGTAACTCCCCCGTATAGTGCCTGGGGAGCTGTTGGCATCAGGTGTATTCCCTTTAGATACCTGTTCATCACACACTTTCTTTTGTTAAAACATTAAAGGGCATAAATACTCCTTTACATAGGAAAGTTATCATTTTATTTGCTGTGAGTGTAACTAGTGGATGCAGAAAATTTCACAAATTAGTTTTCAGCTCCTCATTTCATTAGTTTACTAGAAAATTCCACAAGTTAACTTTCAGCCCCTCATTTTATTATTTTCTTGGAGGCATGTGCTTTATTCTGTAATAACCCATCATTTTGCTACTTAACTTTCCTCTGCTTGGCTTCTCATTTACAACGGCCATTCCATTCTCTTATGATTTGTATAAATTCAAGCTTCAAAGTGGCCTTAATTATTTTTCTCTTACACATAAAATTTGTTGAAAATTTGTTTTGAATATTTCTGATCTTTGGGAGTCCAAACCCTGGTGATACCACTTCTGGGTTCCCTTCAACTCCAGTGTCTTGCATCTCTTTTTAAAAAGAAGAGAAAAGCTGGGTGCGGTGGCTCTCACCTGTAATCCTAGCACTGTGGGAGGCCAAGGCAGGTGAATTGCTTGAGCTCAAGAGTTGGAGACCAGTCTGAGCAAGAGTGAGACCCTGTCTCTAAAAATAGCCAAGCACTGTGGCAGGTGTCTGTAGTCGCAGCTACTTGGGAGGCTGAGGCAAGAGGATCCCTTGAACTCAAGAGTTGGAGGTTGCTGGGAGCTATGGTGCCATGACACTCTACCAAGGACGACAGAGTGAGACTCTGTCTTGAAAATAATAATAGTAAAATGTATAAATAAATAAAAATAAAAAGACAAAATTTCATAACCAAAGTACCTCGCTCCCATTTGTCAACTTTCTCCTGATTTTCCATCATTCCCTAGAACGAAGGCCCATCATAATAATCCTGACATTTCAGGATATTAGACAGTGTTGAAAGTATCTTTTAGGTGCATTAGCTTGCTGGGCTGTCTTTAAAAAGTGCCGAAGAATGAGTGATTGAAACAAGAGGGATTTATTTTTTCATAATTCTGGATATTAGAAGTCCAAGGTCAAGGTGTTGTCAGGGTTTGTTTCTTCTTGGTTTACAGGTGGATTTGTTCTCTGTGTGTCTTCACATGGTCCCTCCCTACCCCCCACTGCGTATCTATGTCCTAATTTCCTCTTCTTATAAAGACACTAATCATACTGGATTAGGGCCACCCTACTGACCTCATTCTAACTCAACTCTCCAAATACAGTCGCATTCTGAGGTACTGGGTGCTCGTACTTCAACATACGAATTAGAAGGAAGGGCACAACTCAGCCTGTGTTTTTAGACCTTTTTCACACTGATCCTCTACACTGTATGATGTTGTGAGAGATTATTTACCCCCGAAACATGTATCTCTTTTGTACCAGAGGGGGACTATAATTTAAATTCGCCAACTTTCAATCTTATTTCTTCTACATAGTGCTGCCCCTTGATCTTAAATGCAATTTAGAGAGTTACTGACTGTGCACTCTGTCCCTTTATCCTGCACTATGGAATCCTCTGGACTGTCCGCTCCCTTCTGCCTTGGCCATTGAATAGTCTTTCTATTTGTGTCCCTCTTCCCCAAGTGTCCTCTTCTCAGTCCTTTACGAGCCAGTTCAGATTATCTTGGCCTCCAATCTTCATGTCCCTGATACTGTATCATGGCATAAACTTTCCTTGTAATTCCTTTTCCAATTTCTGTATTCTTGTCAGAAACTTCTATTATGAAAACATCGCATTTGCCTCCTTTCCTCTTATATTCAAATTCCCTAGACCTTTCTGGCCCTATGTCCTGTGAAGAGACATTCAGGCCTTGGCGTCAGAATGTTGACTTACTTGAAAGTTATAATCCAGGGTCTGTCTGGAGTTTTTTCGCCTGCTAGTTTTGCTTCAGTTTCTCCCAGCATTCATGATAACAACCCTTCATTTTCATAGAGCACTTTTCTCCTGAAACATTCAAAGTGCTGGGAACATGATCCAGCCTTGCAGTGTGTCTCTGAGGAGGTAGGTGGCGAGTATTTTTATCCTCTTTTATTAAAGCAGAGGCAGAATCATTGCACAAGGATCCCCTGGAAAGCAGAGCAGTTTGGACTTAGCCAGTCTCTGCTCTGCTCTGTCTGGCGTAGCCACGAACTCACCTCTGACAGAAGTGTCCCCTGTGCCGCAGGTTCACATGCCTGTGTCTCAGCGGCCTCCAGGAGACAGTGATTACAGAATTGGGAGTCTGGATGTAAATGGAATTCAAAATGAGTCTGATCTGGGAAATTGTTCTGAAAGAAAAACACATTTAAAGTTGTGAATTAGATTCTCCCCATCCTTAGGTGGGGAGTTTCAAATGCCAGTTTCTTTAAGAAACAAACCAATTCTTCCCTGGGACTCCTGCACCCCTTTGCCTGCTCTTCCTTTGTGATACATAACTTGCTGCACTTCATTCAGTTCTTCTATGCAGGCCACGTCTGCCTACTCCACTTACATGGATTAGTACTCAAAGCGTTCCCTAGAATGGGATGGAATGAATTGACCTCTGTCATCACTGTCATGGGACCTAACGGTGTCCTCCATCAGGAGGCCGTGAGTGCTGGCGCACGGTGGGTGCCATGGTTCAGCTGTCCTCTCACTTCCCTTCGTGTTCACTGCTTCCCCACTAATTATACTGGAGAATGTCTCTCTCCTTGGACAAAGCCTTTGGGATTGATGACAGGAGCGAATCATCCAACCAACAGTGGCTCTGAAGGACCAGCATTGGGTGCCAACCCTGCAGAGGGACGTTGCAAAGTGTCTTTACCTCCTTTGAGCCTTCCCATCTCCCATCTACGGACAGGACAGAGCACTAGCAGCCAGGAGTCCTGTGGGCATTGGATGCTCTGGGCCTCCAAAGTCTCTCTGCTGCTCTGATAAAAGGTGCTTTAAGTAGAGATCTTGTTAAAAATAAGCAATGCCAATTCTCAAGCTGCTCCCTGTGTTTTCCTTTCCCTTGCTCCCTTAGATGTTTTTCAAAGGTGCCAATAAAGTCCGCAAAACACGGCTAATGAAAGGAAGAGAGAGCAAGTTCTTTTTGTCATAAGCGTGAACTGTGAGTCATCTCTTCTGACTCACCAGGAACGCACAAAGGAAGCCAATCAGTGGGGGTGCACACTAATAGGATGCTTCTCCAGTGACTCACGCAGGCCTGCAATGAGGAGCAGCCTGAATCAAGCCAAACAAGTATATTTTTAAATATGGGAGGGCGCGTTTCCTGGTACAATATGATGCTCGGTCCCACACACTTAACATGCTTATTTTAGCCCCAGCACTGAAATGTGTGGGCATGGTCTCCACGGAGCCTTCTCCTGTGGTCATGTTTTGTTGTGCCAGTGGGGAGTGAAGGATGTTTGACAATTAATTGGCACTAGTAAGAATGCAATATTTCCACATAAAAAGATGAAAACTTTTTCAAGGTTGTCACTTCAGTTACTTGCTCCATTGGACAGGGACCACTTCATGGCTAATCTTGAGATTTTTGAAGCCCTAAGTACTGAGAATACAAAGACAGAGAAGGCACAGTTCCAAGGCTCACGGTTCTTAGAAATCCTATGGGAAGGCAAAAAGCAGATAGAGAATTAGAAAATTGGCAGGGGGTGAGATGGAGACCCCTAGAAGAGCCAGCCTGTAAACAGTGGGGGAAAAGGCTCCCGAGGGTGGTGCAGCTACACCAGAATTGGGAAGACCTGGGGCTTTTATCTCTGCAAAGTGGAGTGAGGTAAAGAAGGGTGATAAAGGCAGAGGGAAGAAGTTGGGTCCAGAGTCTTACAAATAGTTTACGTTTTGGTTATTCTATTTTGTTCTCAGTGTTTTAAAATTGTTTTCTCCCTTTTCCCATCAAATGGATTGTGGAAGCACCTCTAAAAACCCACCCTGAAATTGTCCCACTAAGGGCTCAGCAGGGTCCACATTGCCAACTAACATTCAGAAGTCTGGAGAAGGATTCTAAGCAGAGGAGAAAGGTTCTTTGTGTCCAAACACAGCTATAATTAAGGTTTTGGTTTTTTTTTTTTTTAATTTCAGAATATTACAAGAATACAAATGTTTCGGCTACATGAATTGCTTTTGTGCAGTCTGAGGCAATGTTGTAAATGTCCCGTCACCCAAATAGTGTGCATGGTACCTATTAGGTGTGATTTTATCCATCTCCTTCTCCCCCCTCCCACCTGCTTGACATGCTTGTTGTATCTCCATACGTGAGTGAACATGAGTGTTGATTGATTAGTTCCAATTTAATAGTGAGAATATGTGCTGTTTTTCTTTTCATTTTTGTGATACTTCATTTAGAAGAATGGTGTCCAGTTCCATCCAGGCTGTTACAAAAGCCTTACCACCTTTTTTATAGCTGAGTAGGACTCCATGGTATGCATAGACCACATTTAGTTATCCTGCACATGCACTGATAGGCACTTGGGTTGATTCCACATCTTTGAGATTGTGAATTCTGCCGCAATAAATCTTAGAGTTCAAATGTCTTTTTGATAAAATGACTTTTTTTTCCTTTGGGCAAATACTCAATAGTGGGATCTAGTGAGGAGTGAGCTATCTCCGCACTACTTTCCATAGATGCTGTACTAGTTTGCAGTCCCACCAACAGGGTGTAAGTATTCCTTTTTCTCCACCTCTACACCAGCATCTGTTGTTTTGGTATTTTTTGATAAAAGCCATTCTTGCTAGAGTTAGGTTTCAATTTGCATTTCCCTAGTGATGAGAGACGTTGAGCATTTTTTCGTTTCTCTGTTGACCATTGCCTATCGTCTTTTGAAAAGCTTCTGTTCATGCCTTGGCTCACATTTTTGTGGCATTGTTTGATATTTTGGAGCTCCTCATGGGAAATAGTGAGGGAAATTGATCTGTCCTGAGGCTGGCAGGCCCTTTTAGCATCTTGTCTTAACCTGGGAGAGCAGTGGAAGAGAAAAGGAGTTAGTACGTTTGTGGGATAAGGGTGACTGGGAGAGGAGTTAAGGCTTCCCTGGCCAGTTGAGAAGGTGAGATAGCTAAGATGGGACAGCCAATAAGCTGTGGAGACAATGAGTTCCATTATGTCCATCTTGAGTTTAAGGTGACTAAGGATGGCCTTGACTGGTAAGGAGATGGCTGTCTGGAGCTCAAGGAAACCGTATAGGTGCAAAGAAGATTTGTAAGCTGTGAACATGGAAACCATAGGACCAGATGAGTTCTACCAAGGAAGGAGTCAAGAGTGAGAAGAGAGGTGAGGACAGAACCTTGGGCAGAGAAAGCAAATGAAAAAACAAAAACAAAAAACAAATCTGTGAAGGAGAAGAGGGAGAGCAGTGAGATTGGGGAGCAGAGCAACCATCAAAGTATCTCTTCTCCAGCATTAGTGGGCTGTTATTTTATTCCCCTGAGTTCTTAATGACTGTCAAATAATTTTGAAAGCGTTCATTGGGAATCCACATGGGTGGATTACTGTATAAAAACAGTAGATACAATGTCTTTCTTACTGAGAAGAAAGACTGGTTTTGTGTTGGGTATCTTATGGTACGTTCCAAGGACCACATATGATGATCCAGGTCACTTATACATGCAGGAGAACAGTAGGAATAGCAAAAGTGCTACCTGTTTTTAGAGAATTGAGAAATTTTTATAAGTTCCAGAGTGCATTCATCAGGGGACAGATAAAGCAGTTTCAAAGTATCAGTAACAAACTTGAATGACTAAAAAAAAATAGTAAATTGAATAACTGCAAGGAATGGAAACAAAAGCGACCTAGGACATCAGCTTTTTAGTTCATATAGGAAGAAGGTCTGAGAAATTTCATCAGTACCTTCCTCCTGAGGTTAAAAGCATCTTATTTTTAGTTTCACCCTTAGGTTTTTCATTAAGACGTGTCCCTATCTAAAATGATCTCTTCTTAGTGGGAGTTTTAAAAAGAAAAAGAAGGCGAGTACCAGGAGGCCAAGAAGATGGAGACCAAAGTAGCCCTCAGTGAATGAGGTTTAGGGAAATTCACCTGCAGACTAAATCTGTGATTGGATAACAACACAGGGAAACAATTGCAGGGATTTTATAGAAACTTTGGGGGTGTATTATCATTGTAAGTTAGCAAGGGTGGGGGGAAGACTAGCAGACATTCAGCACTAAGAACAACAACTTAGGAGATAACTATGGGTTAAGAAGTTATCTTTACCCATCAATTTAAAACTCTGGCACGCACATTTTGAAGGCAGAATCTGTACATGCCTCTAGCCCAGTGACCCAGGAACAAGAAACCAGTGTTGAAACAAGTGTGTGTTTACGCCGATGCCATGCCTTCTGGGAGCCCACCCTCGAGAAGACTCCATGTTCTGCTCAAATTTATTTCCAAAATACCAGGAAAACACTAACAGCTGTTGTGGTTTGTTTTGTTTTGTTTTTGAGGCTCCTTCTGTAAATAAAGAGATCCAGTTCCTAAGTAATCTTTGTGTGTGTTTTAAGAAATCACAGTGCATGGAATTCTTTTTTAATGAATGGAAGTAATATAATTTGGCTCCTTATGAGAGATTCTAAAATCTGAGTCACTGGGGGTCATCTTAACTATATATATGAACATTCAGGATCAAAGAGGCCTGTGGCCTTGTGGAGTGAACTCTGGGCAAGGTGACATCTCTTACAGCATTATGGTTAGGACAGCATAGTGAAGTTTCTGGGACAGGGAGACCTGTGCGCACTAGGTACTCATGCTTGGTGAAGAGCACAGCCTGCGTAAGCTTCTTTCCTCCTGAGCTTAGGTCTTGGCTCTGCCTCTCTCTCTGGCTCCATTATTGGAAAGTCATTTAGTTGCTTTGTGCCTCAGTTTCCTCACTTATGCAACAGAAATAGGAACCAACTCTGTGGCCGGGTACAGCAGCTCACACCTATAATGCTGGCACTTTGGGAGGCTAGGGCGGGTCCATTTCTTGAGCTCATTTTATTCCCCTAACAACCTAAACAAGAGCAAGACCCAAAACTCGCCAGGTGCCTATGGTCTCAGCTATTTAGGATGCTAAGGCAAGAGGATCTCTTGAGTCCCAGAGAATGAAGTTGCTATGAGCTAAGATGACATCACGGCAGGCTACCCAGGGTGACAGAATGAGACTATTGTCTCAAAAAAGAAAAAAAAAAAAAGAATCTGTTGCATGGGAGTCACAGGAGAATTAAATAATTTAATAATTATGTCAAGAATGATGGCTGGTGTATATTAAGCATTATATATATATGCATGTCAGAAAACAAATTGGTCTGATAATCTTGATTTTCTTAATCTTTCGGGCTATTAGCCTTGCATTAGAGGAGACGAATTTGGCATCTTAGGACTCATTAAGACCTGGATTTATCAAGCCAATAAACACACAAAAGGTCCCTAAAATTGAGAGTCTTCAAATTGTTGACTTATTTCCCCCAGTAACAGTAAAATAGTAACAAAATATATTCTGTGGGAAAATATTTTCCGTAAATTGGAAAACTCAGTGCTATTTTGCCAACTGGAAGAATTGCATATCCAAAAATTACCAAAGTTGGGAAGATCAAGTCTTCATGAAAATGGTGCCAAAGAAGAAAGACGTAAAACTATTCTTTTTGTTTAATCACAGAAAATTAGCATTCTAAAAAGTATAAACTTTTGATTTAAAAATCTTCTGTGGGAGGAAGTCCCTCTCTGGTGAACAATAATAGCCTACCAGGGATTTTGGACTCAAACTGGTGTCAAACTACGACTCTGCTTCCTCCTAGTTCTGTGAGTCAGGTGGGCTACTTCACTCCTCTGCCCCTCAGTTTTTCTTATCTGTACAATGGGGATGGTAATCGCTGCACCAACTTTGTGCAATTTTTATGAAGGTTGAATGAGAAAATATTTATTTAAAAACCAGTTTGGAGTACATTGTCATTGCAGTATGATAAAATAAATAGCAGAGCTTTCCCTAATCTGCTAAGGCAGAGTCCTTGGGTACCATGTTATTCAGATTATGTCCTTTTCAGGTTTTCCAGACAGCTGTGACAGGTTTCATATTTAATACCTTATCTTTTAGTGCTCCCCTGTTTAGTAAATCTCAGTCAATTGACTGTGTGAAGTTTGACCTTTTCCTAAACTATCATCACAAGGCTTAGGGATATGCTTTCTGGGGGCTAGGTTGTGTTCACGTGCTGAGGGCGCCTCTCTACATCCCCATCTTAATCCTTCCCATGTGATCCTGGTAGCAGAGAGCCAAGGTCTTACCATGCTCTCTTATTGAAAGTGATACCGGATTTTTGATACTGAATTTCCAGGCTCTTGGTCTTGGCGGTTCGAAGAATGAAGCGACAGACCACAGGATAGGTTTTATTCAACAGGTATAAGTGTTACAGCTCTTATAACAAGCCAAATCTCCTTGTAGAGTAGAATTAGCAGTAAGACAGGTTTTATAATACGAGTGTTACAGCTCTTATAAAGGAGCAATCCTCCTTGCAAGTGTTTACAGCTCTTACAAAGGGGCATACCCCCTTGTGAGTGTTTACAGCTCCTACAAAGGGGCAAATCTCATAGAGCAGGATACAAGTGTTACAGAGCCAAACCTCTTTGCTCTTCTGCTCTTTCTCCTGAGATCTGCCCAAGTCTGTGCTCAGGGTCTCTGGCTTATATAGGGGCAGTTGTCCAATGAGCTTTT
>CAUYQV010088304.1:0-14481 GCA_963574575.1 Galagoides demidoff
GGTGCCTGTGGTCCCAGCTACTTGGGAGGCAGAGGCAGGAGACTCGCTTGAGCCCAGGAGTTGGAGGTTGCTATGAGCTGTGATGCCATGGCACTCTACCCAGGGGGACAGCTTGAGGCTCCGTCTCAAAAAAAAAAAAAAGACCTATGAGAGAGTGCTATTCATACACCCATATTACAGATGAGAACAACTGAGTTTCAGAGGGTGTCACACAACTGATAGGAGGGATAGTCAACACTGAACCTGTAAGATGGGGGACCTAACAGTGAAATGATTATTATTTAATCAGAGAAATCATCTGAGCCTCAGATACTTAATGTTCTGAGGGAAACAGTGGCTCCAGTTGAATCTGCCTATGCTCTTCCTCCCTCTTCCTTTGGGCATCCCAGCGGCTCTTTGGCATGCAGGAGAAAGGCCTCAGGAGGCTGAGGGTGGCTCCTCCCACACAGAGACTCTGCAAGCCTCTCTTCCCACCAGAGTTCCCCATCTGTGCTTGGGCTCTGGGGAACCCTGAGTGGGAGGAAGCTACAGACGGATCTTCCTGAAACAATGTACCCACAGCAAATTCTGGATGTGTCGGCTTTGCACTCTTGTGCCTTTCTAGGCGGATGCAGTGTAAATAACATTTCTGTAAATCGAATCCTTGGCTGGAGGGATACTTAATACTATTTCCAAGATGCAGTATCTCATTTCTTGTCTGGCAATGGCTTATAAAAATTCAGTGTAAAGTAAATCCCCAGTACCTGATTTCAGGAGCAGGTAGGTACTGTTTATACACACACATGTCCGCATGGAAATATCTTATATTTCCAGGAATATTTTCATAAAGCCAGTAGAAACCTTTGGTGCTGCGAATAACCTCGGCCTATTGGGCTACTTTGTAAATGTAGATTTTCCTAAAATGACACGATTGGCATATGCTGTTACATGCCCCCTTGCCTTCACATCCACAGCACACTGGGTGGTCAGATGAAGCAGCAAAAGGGGCCTAGAGGCTGGTTCCCCCTTTGGTCATGTTAGGATTTATGAGTATAGCTGTAGGCA
The DNA here is from genome assembly GCA_963574575.1 of Galagoides demidoff. Lineage (NCBI taxonomy): Eukaryota > Metazoa > Chordata > Mammalia > Primates > Galagidae > Galagoides > Galagoides demidoff. Next base: position 1,045 of record CAUYQV010088304.1, read on the forward strand.
GATGAGGGCTGTTGCAGCCAGGGCATGTTTTGGAGAAGATATGGGAATCTGGCAAGGGTCCCTGGTGTGTCTTCTCTTCTGCACCTGTTTAATGCCCCACAATCAAGCCACCCTGCCAGGCAGGTGCCCGAGCCCAGAAGTGTGCCTCCTTCTCTCTCCCTACAAAGAGCCAGCAAGCTCTGTATGTCAGAGTGAGACAGCGTGAGCGAGAAATCTCACCGGCCAGGAAAGAGGCCTGGTGGGAGCAAAATGAGGTCGCCAGCACCAGCACTGCAGTCCTCGCACCTGAGGGAATCCTCATTTTGCCTGTGTGCCAGGAGAGCTGTCCGTCACCTGGGGACATGCTAGTGACGAAGGAGGGACAGGAAGGAAGACTCTTTGGGGAGTGAGTTCAGCTGGATCCATAGAGGCATGTAAACACCCAGTAATCCCTCGACATGGGCTGCCCGGTTGGTTTACTAGTAACAGAGGTAAACTTCAGCGTGGTAAACCAGCCTCTTGCTAGGCTGCTTCGAGCGTGTTCTCAACTGTGAGTCTGAGAAAGAGGGCATTACCCTCAATGGACCTGCACACGTCGCGTACACTATTGGAATATCACACTGCACCCCACAAATAGTACAACTAATGTATCAATTTAAAATAATGACAGTATAAAAGTTTATAATAGAATAAACCATCCCCCAAATTAAAGACAACAACAACAACAAAAAAGACTGGAGAGGGTAAGAGTCCTTGAATGTTGATCTGGTTCATTGAGAAACTCAGGTGCATGTGGGACTCTTAGAAGAAATGTGACTCTGGGACCTGAGAATATATTATTTTGTCTTCCGCAGCCACTAACCAGAGGTGTGCCCATGTTGATGCCTGGATATCACGGCCAGGCCAGGAGACCAGGAACTTGGGACAAGAGGCCAAAGTTACAAAGAGAGTGTGTGGGTGTGCTAGGAGGCCTGACACTATGACAGCAGAGGATGGCAGCTCAGTACCAAGGGATGCCGAATCCATGAACTAGAAAGAAACTTTAAAATCACTTATTTCCCTCCCAGTGCAGACAGCCAAGACGATGGTCAATTACTCTTGCCTCAAGCACTTCCAGCCAGGAGGTGTTCACTAAAACCAATTTTTATTTAAACAGCCTAAAATGCTATGAAGATCTTTCTGAAATTGAATCATGGTCTTTCTTGCCATATGTAACTTCCACTTATTGGTCCTGACTTTGCTTTTTCTTATTTCTCTAGAGAAAGTCTAGCTGTCTCTCACCACAATAGCTCTCTAGCTATTTGAAAACACTTATCATTCTCCCGGACTTGTTAGCACTTTATCACTCCCCTCCGGAGGTTCTTTTCTTTCTCTTTCGCCCCCTCTCACATTTTCTCTCACCGCTTTTCTTGTTTCTTTTTCCCCAACTCTCCCTTTTCTGTCTTGCTTCATAAAGCAAATATATGAAATTTATTTTGACATCAGGTTTTCTTCCTAAACTCGTTCTGGTTCCTGGGGGGCTTGCTTGGTTGCTCACATTTCAAAGTACTCGAGAATTTTGTCGTGGATCAATATCAGTTTCCCATTTTAGAGTTCCTCAGATCAGGCACTGCCTGCCCTCTCCACAGACTTCTTTAACTTCTTGCATTCTACGCAGTTCTCAGTGATGAGCAGTGCTGGTTCTAGGTCACAGGCACACCTCAGGAAATGGGGTGACTGTGTTCTGGAATTGAAATCTCAGCGCATCAAGAGGGGGTTGGTAATGTCCCGGAGTTGCATCTAGAGAATACAGTAAAACCTAGTTAATGCAAGAAAACCTAGGGAAAAAAATTCTGAGTTTTTCCACAGCTTCTTAGAGAATTGCTCCCACCTCCTATTTGGTTTGATTTTGTACACCTACATTTAGTTCCTGTGAAAAATCATAGCCAGGATTGAACTCATCATGTTTCCTGCCATAGCTGTTGTATCTCCTATAGTCTTTGCTGTGCTTCCTGATATGAACAGTCACCCAGCTGCTGTAACTCCTGTCCCCTTTCTATCCCTGTGTCCATCTGAGTTGTGTGGCTTCCATCTCAGAATTGCCTTTGACATCCAGCCTCTTTTCTCTTCTCCTGGAGTCATGTACCACTTGCACTTTTCTAAGGCAACCTGCCTAAAGTTCTCTGTTGGTCCCTCTGTACCCAAAGGATAAAACCCAAACCCATTTTCTTAGCATAAAAGTCATCCAGTCACTATTTCAACAAATAGTCTATGAACACTGACCCTTTGCCGTTGATAGGCCCCACCATTTCCTCCTACCTTTCCTTTATTCCAGCCCCAGTGAACACCTCTGGATTCGCCCAGACAGAGGGCCCCCTTTGATGCCCTGGCTTTTCCCATATCCCCTCCTTCTTTTACGCAAACCTCTTTCTCTCTTCTGAATTCCCTTCACCTTTCAAATCCATGTGTCATCTCCCTATAAAGTCCTTTTTGACTCCTACATGAGAGTTAGTTACTTCCAGGTGGTCCCCATCGTATTTCTGCCATAGAACTTATTTTCTACACTTGTTTGTTTTGCTCTTCGCTTGGCTCTGAGCTCCTTCAGGCAAAGGACACATCTTATTTCACTTTTATAACTCCAGCCCCCAGCACAAATGCCACAAATAAGACCATAATAAGAGGATGAAACCATTCAGTAAGAGTCGGAAGTTCTGGGACTGAATCAGATGAAGTAGTAAAAAGGAGGTTGAGACTCCGGGCTCTAGAATCAGACTGACAGGGTCTCAATTGCACTTTTGCTGCTTTTAGCTGACCTTGTGCAGGTTACGTTGCATCTCTGAGCCTCATTTTTCTCCTTCATACAATTGATAGCATAATAGTATTTAATTTATGGAATTATTTGGTGATAGCTAAAAATAGAGATTTGGTTTATTTCAAGCTAAATGCTTATCCTTTTTGGGAGGGGGTCTCCTAGGAGTAATATGGAAAGCAATAAAGTGGGAAATATAGAGAAGAGTACAGAAAAGAAAAGGAGGGGAGATTAATTGAGAAACAAGAAAGAATAGATAGTCTTATTCTATCAAACTTGTTCTGCTGCACAGAACTCCTAACATTAATCAAAAGTATCACATTAAGCCTGCATACTGCTCTTCCTAACTATCCTGAGTTAATCTATCCATCGATTTTATAGTTATAGATAGTTCAAAATAAATCCTTCACAGTGACAGGTGCTTTCTCTGTTGAGCACGACTCACCACTAAGATCCCACAGCATAAAAGACAAGGCCTCAAGACCAATACCATTTCCCATCTAGACCCATAAAGGAGGAAGAAGAGAGACTTCATATAGGGGTGTCACTGAGATGAGGAAAAGTGAGAGCATTGCTGCTTGGTCATGTGGACAACAAAAATAGGTAACTGGACCCTTACCCAGACAGGTAATAAAATTAAGAGGTCACAAGTCAAGATTATTTCAGCAGGCTAGAGTATTGGATTGATAGAATCAAAATATTCTTTATCGAAGTAGGCTGACGGGTGAAACCAATAGCCCCCTCATATCAGTGACTTGGCACACACTTGTGTTGTTCTGGCACAGTTTGTGGGAGGGATAAAAGGAGATTGTTGCATAAAATCCTTCAGGACCAAGACTCCTTCTACTGAGTCACTTGCCATCTCTTATGGCCTCAGGGTCCTCTTCTGAATTCTAGGAGACAAGGAAAGAGAGAGGGCAAGGGGGTTGATGGGCTAGGCCTGGGTTCATACTCCATTGGTCAGAACTCAGTCACAAAGAAACACTTAAGTGCAGAGGAAGCTGGAGATAAAATTATCCATCTGTGAGCCCAGGAGGAAAACAGCTTACAGAACAATTTTCCAGTCTCCATCACAGGGGTGGGATGCAGGAAAAGAGTGAAATGTAAATCTCTAAATTGAAGTTCAAAATGTCAACTTCACCAATACAGGTTGTAAGAGGCCTGACTTGGCTGTGATTCTTATGAGAGAAAAAAAAAAAAACCTGGAGCCAAAAAGAACTATAGGATACTGTCTGACCATCAGATGACTGTTAGCCAAGAATATTTTTTTCTTTTCAAAATGATGACGATGTTCAAGTGCATTAATAAAGGAAATACACACAGTAGCAAGAGCATAGACTGTCTTCACCTCTTACTTAGCTGTGTGTCCTTGTGCGTGTCCTACATTATCTGAGACTCGGCAAGTTCAGCCATAAAATAGGACTAAAACCGTGCCGCGTATTATTTAAATATTGCCACAATTAGGTGTATAAAAAAGCCCTCAGAACTCAGTAGCTTAAAATAAAAATTTGTTCTTACTTGTGCCTTTGTGGGTTGGCTGGGTTAGTTCTGCTTCAGGCTACAGGTCTGCAAGGAGGCCATCAGGTCTGACGGGACAGCACCTGCAGTACCTGGGGGAAGCACAGAGAGCAAGAGGAAGAGTGGAAACATACGGTGCCTCTTGAGGTCTTGGCTCAGAATCGGCACACAGTCACTTCTGCCCTCATTTCTGTGTCCAAAGGAAAGTCACATAGCCAAGCCCACTATCAATGGGAGTGGAAAGTAAACTCCAGCCATATAAGGGAGTGACATTGCAAAGTAACACGTCAAAGGGCATTCTAATCCAGGTGACAGTGATGATTCAAACCTGGCACACTGACATTAGTGAGACTGTGGTGATGATTTAAGAAATACGTAAAAATATATAAGTTCCTATATATTACTGGGACCCTATGTCCCATTCCTGGAAACAGGGTCTCAGCAAAAACTGAAGCTATGGTAATGGTCATAAAGGTGACCATTCGTGAGGATGACGTATTTGGATCTCATACCCTTGTGTACTCTCGGTGGCTCAGAACGCTTACTGGATTGTATTCAATTTGGGTTAACATCTTTAAAAAGAAATGCATTGACAAGTTAGATTGCAAACAGAGAAGGCTGAGCGTGAAGGCCTGGGGATCTGGAAACTGTGTTGGACGAACTAAAAATATGTGGTCAGAAGGAGAATGGCCCATATAAAAAGTAAATGCACCTAAATACCAGAAGAGCTATCTCACTGCCAAAGGAATAACCTTGTAGAATAGTGGGAGGAACTGCCAGTCTGTGGAAATTTTCTTGGAGACAAGTAGATAAAAGGAAGTTTGGAAAGACATTGGATGGGGAGAAGCCTGGCAGGGGCTGTCAGCCTGCTGAGCAAAGACAGCGCAATGGGAGGTGAAGAGTTGGGAACAGACTCGTGTTCTCCATGATTGACCAGATGAGCTATTGAAGCGAAGTTTGAGGTGTCAGGGAAGAGCTAGGAGGTTTATGCTTACAAAATACAGCCCTTAGCTCCCTTTTCAGTTCCTCCCGGTCAGATGGATTCACTGGTCCCTCATTCCATTGTGTCTGCTGCATTTCATGTTGAATCTACAAACAGCCCCACTCTCAGTGCCCTTTCCAGGTCCCCAAGTCCCGCTGGGGCAGCAGGAGACTCGCCACACAGTGGTCTCCTCCTCCTCCTTTAAGCTTGATTCTCCCCTCCCCATTTCTCCCAATCAGCCTTAATTAAACTGTTTGAAAGCTGCAGCTTGATTTTAATTAGAGCAAAATTGGGAAGATTAGAATGAAATTGGCCAATCATTGTTTACGGGCCGTTGTTTGAGAACACAGCAGGCTGCTAAATTACCTTCATACCAGGCTTCTTGGGCTCTCCCAGAGAGAAGGATGGGGGCATCAGGACATCAAGGGAGGGGTGGCCTCATTTCTGCTTGTATGCTTCCGAGAGTTGCCAGGGCTGAGAAATTGCTTAATCAAATGACTTCTAGATTGAAGCTTTCCTGCCTGGAGATTTCTGCTAGCCACAGTGATAAATAAGGCAAAAGAATTACCTGGAAAGTGTGGCAAGAGTGGACAGTGGTCCCTGGGCTTGGACACAGGTCACAGACAAAGGCAGAAAATCACTAGTACCAGGACCTGAGTTCTAGTCAAACTCTACCGCTAGTCAACGAAGCCTTGGGGTGAGTCACTTCTCTCAGCTTTTATCTCTTCATTTGTTAACCTGTAAAAGCTTAATAGTTGATCAATGGTATTTTCTCTTCCTTTCTCCCAAGGTCCCTGTATAGATAAAATGATTGAGTGTGTGTGAAAATTGTGTGCAAATGTCTTTGAAAAACCTAAAGGAAAGCACTATACCAATATAAGAGATTATGGTTTTTATCATCATTTCTTTTTATAGTTCAGATTAATCATGTCTTATTCATTACAGCAGTAAAGGCTTTAACAGCCAAGTATATTACAGTAATCTGTTGTTGAGATAGAAATCTCCTGATGATGTGATGTGTCTAGAAATACTGCCTTCTGGACAGGAGCCAAAGCATGATATATCCCGGAGCCCCTAAAATGTCTGGCTAAAGAACATGCAACCATCTTAGCTGAGTCTCTGGGGTAAATAACCAGCATCCTCTCATCGTACACGTTGGCTTTCCTGTTCCTGCGAGTTTTTCAAGACAAAAAATGTGAACCCAGGGAAAAAAGAAAAACGATAATGTCTCAGTTTGGTGTGTTGAGTTCTGTGATGGGAGCAGTGGCCCTTGGTGTGAAGTGTGTTGATAGAAAGATGAAGAAGGAGCAGCCTCCTCTGTGTCTGGGACTGTTGAGGAAAACCCTCAGTACCATACTCCGCGGTGCTTATTGAGTCTTCTGTGTCAAATGAGAAATCTCAAGCTAGTCAGGGAAAGGCAAATCTCCCAGAGAAAGGTGGTCTCCAAGAACAAAAGCCTTTCCAATGACCTGAATTGCTTGGTATGTGAGGCATGTTCCCATGTGTTATTGGTTGACAGTTAAAGTGGACAAAATAAAATCACTGAAAAGATGACAGGAAAATTATTCATGTCCTTGGCGTAAGGCCAATCCATCTCTTTTGCTCCAAAGTTCTTAAATATTTTATTTAGTAACCTGTCCTATGTGCGCCTTCACTTTTCTGTGAAAACCGGGCATATTTTTTCTTACAAGTGTGGTCCATGGCAGAACAACTGTCAGGAGAGTGAAGGGTGCAAGTCCTTTTCAGCACTAAAAGTCGAAGGGGGTTGTTCCGTAAAGAGAGATTATTGGAAACAGACCAAGAGGGCCAGCTGAAGGATGGAGAAGGGCCGTATTCCCTGCCAGGGCAGCCCACTCTTGTTGTTTGCAAAGTCATTCCTGGAGCTGGATGTCTTGAGCCCCATGGCAGTCTGAGACTTCTCTCCGCAGGCTCCCAGGAAGGCCCAGATCCTATCTGGAGAAATGCCGCCTGAGCAAGCAGGTCATGATTGGTCTGCTCTGCGGGAAATGGCATTGATTCCCTCCTCAGTCAACCCAGCCTGGAGTCAAACTCAGGAGGAACAAATGGCTCCTAGCATGCAGGGGCACACTGACACAGAGATAGGACAGTGCCAAGCCTGCAGGGGTACCACAGTAGAGGGGGGAGGTAGTTGCATGCTCAGGATACGGAGATGTGACTTTCCAAACGACAAACACATCTGTGGACTTGGAAACGGGTCTGAATATGCTTCCCCCACAGAGGTAGGAAGCTGAAAGATCTATTAGAAAACCAGTGATAGAATAATTCGACTGTTAGCCTGAAGTCCCAGCACAACCAGCCACATTGTACGCTGTGGTATTCAGTATAGATTGAGTATCCCTTATCCAAAATACTTGGGACCAACCAGAAGTATTTCTGATTTCAGATTTTGCTTTATACTGGCTCAGCATTGTCCCAATTCAAAAATTGGAAATTCAAAATGCTCTAACAAACATTCTCTTTGACCATCGTGTTGGTGCTCAAAAAAGGTTTGGATTTAGGAGCATTTCGGATTTCAGATCCCTGGATTAGGGATACTCAACCTGCACTACTAGATTTCAGCTTCATTGAGGTATAGTTGGGGGTGTATGTATGCACATCTTAAAAAAAAATACGAGATCTCTCTCTCTTTCTCCCCCCCTCTCAGCTCCTTATGGAGGGAGACTTTATAGGTAATCACTCTTCACGGGGGCCTGGTCGATGTTCTCAGTTTATAAGCCGGAAAAGTGGTGCTTCAGCTGCAGCTGCTGGAAACAGCACCTGGGATGGAAGACCCCAGCTGTGCTCTTTCTGAGCCTTTCATCTTCAGCTGTGAGACCCTGCAGGGGGACTCTCGCTGGCAGTTTTCTTGTTGACCTTGTGTAACACAGAGGAACAGAGTGTGGCGGGGTGGCTGCTGACAGCAGACGCAGTAGCTATGACTCAGAGACACCACTTTTTATTTACATCTTTGAGTTAAGAACAACTTGTAGCCATTCTGTGTTCACATCTGAGACCCTTTTTTTCTCAGTTTTTAGCCAGGGCTGGGTTTGAACCTGCCATCTCCGGTATATGGGGCCGGCGCCCCACTCCTTTGATTTCAAACCCAGAGCTGGTCCAGTCTCTAAACCTTTTGGCAGCTCCTGTAGCCTGAGGTTTGGCGGGGCTGTGGTGCTCCTCTCCTACAGGCAGGACCCCTTTGGATACTGGGGAAATCCCTGACTCAGGTGTAACCAGAAGCATCATTTACCAGCAGTCTGGACTGTTAGTGTTAAGCAGTTTGGGACGAAGACAATGACAATTGCTCCAGCACTGATTATTTAGATATATTTATTCCCCAAATATTCTGAGTGCTGGTATATATGGCTCGATTTTACCTTCCTATCTGGGTTATATCTTTCTTAGATGTTTTGGGTTTTGTTAATGATTTTAAGGGTATGTGCACCCTTTGAAAAGAATACATGTAGTTTGGTGTAGGGTGACCCACATATACCAGAGGTAGGTGTCAATAAAGTGACGTTAGGGGTTGCAGCTTACTGGAGCCCAGGTGCGGGGAATGCCTTGCACAGAGTCCCACAGAGGGCTCTGCTCATCCTGTGCCTGGACCTACGAGGCCTGTGTGGAGCCGCCTCCGCTGCTCTAAAGGCCCTTTAGGAGAGGGCAACAGTACTGTGGGCAATGTTTGCTTTCGCAGACTGTTTACTGTGCAACAAACACAGTGGGAGAAGATTTTAGGAGAAATGGCTAAATTGAAATGTAGATTTACTTGATGTTTTAATTGAAACAAAGATGATGGCTTAATTGAAGCAGTATGTGTTAATATCATTGATATATAGAAAACATCCTTTGCCTAGAAAAAATAAAAGAGCCTTGATTATTTTATTACTGGGGGGGGGGAGCCCTGGTAAATGAAAAATCGGAAATGAGCATGTCTTCTCTGAATGGCTCAGGCTGCCTTCCAGTACTGCCTTCGAAGGTTTCCAGATGTTGGCAAGAACCAGGTTAATAAGTTCTGTAAGTACATTTTTACCACTTGCTGGCTCAAACTCCATTCACAGATGTTTCCCCATTATTTTGATTCACTGAAGGGCCCCAAAGGGCACAGAAGAAACTTATTGGAGTAGAAGAGAAAACCACTGGGAGCCCTCAGACTCTGAACCTTCCTATGGCTGACGCCTTATGCTTAATTCCAAGTTGACACCCCACTGCGGTTTTCTGTGGGAGTGGCGTTTTGTTTTGTCTTGCTTTTGTTTTTTGGTAATAGTAGCCCCTTAGATGCATTTTTACGAGGTCTTTCTCCAGTGGAATCCCCCAAGTATAGTTCTTATCCTTACGAATTCCTTGTCCAACAAAACTGTCTCTCTCCACATGTGCACACACTTTCATCCACAATAGGTATCAATTGTCCCTCTGAGTTTCACAGGTGCAGGACAGCAGAGTGGTAATAATCCCGTGCCCCAAAGTCATCCTGTGCTTAAATCCTGACCTTGTCACCTATTGGCTGCTACCTACTGGGCAAATTAACTTATTTGTACCTCAATTTCATCATATATAAAATGAAGACAATTAAATTTTCCCCCTTATAGGGATGTTTTGAATATTACATTAGCTAATCCTTATAAGATGCTTGGAATGCCTAGCACATACTAAAAATTCATTAAACGTTAGCCATTATTTTTTATTGTTTGCTCATAAAAAGCTTCCTAAGACAGTATCATTCATTCTTCTAGGTCATTTGTTATCCTGTATTATGATTTCCTGGGCAACCATGGGAACTGGATTCAGTCCTTTGTCTCTGATTCTTCCCAGGGTATCTTGTGTACAGATTAACATTTGGGGGGGGGGCAGGGCTGGGTTTGAACCCACCACCTCTGGTATATGGGGCCAGCACCCTACTCCTTTGAGCCACAGGTGCCACCCTATGGATTGACTTTTTACAATTTTTACAATTTTGGGGGGGGGAAGATTTATCCTCCTGCAAATGAGCATATTAAAATTGACTTAATCCAGAAAGGATTTGTTGAAGGGTAAACAGTGTGTTGTGTTTTGGATATATGGTAAATTCATGATTTGAGTAGATAAAGGAAAGGAATGTTCTGGGTAATGGCAATATTTTTGTTAAAAGATAGTAATCATTTAAAAAGAATTAGAATGCAACAGAATATACTTAACCTCATCTTCATGAAGAAAAGCAGGATTATAGAAACAACTATATGCTATTGAGCTGGGTTTTAAGCCCAGCTTTTCTACTTTCCTACTGTGTAACTTCATACAAGTTACTTTCTTAACTTCTTTGAGTCTCAGTTGTTACTTTTGTTGTTATCATTATAATTGTTCTTAATAGCTGTGGCGGAGGGTCAGGACACCATCTTTTTCTTCTGGTTCTGCTACCAACTGATTATATTGCTTAATATAAACCACTTAACTCTGTTTCATGGTTTTCTCATGAAACAGAGATAGAATAGACCTTCTTAACCAATGTGTGTGGCAGCTCCTGGGAATGCTGTAAATTGGTTATAAGTATGTCTGCATATCAACACCGTGAGTCCTGGGATAACTGGGCAAGGTGTAGGTCACAAAACTGCCTGCAGAGGTTTCCTCTTGTCTGAGCAGCCCCAGCCATTGGAACCTCATCCGTTGACTCCAGTGCTTCATTTCCACTATACAAGATGTGGAAAAGCTTGGGAAATACTACTTTAATGTTTCTTTCAGTTCCAACCGCCCAGTCCTTTTTCCTGGTAGTTGTGGGACATCAAACAAATTATTATTATTATTATTATTATTATTATTATTATTATTATTATTATTTTAAATAGAAACAGAGTCTCACTTTATCACCCTCACTAGAGTGCCGTGGTGTCACACAGCTCACAGCAACCTCCAACTCCTGGGCTTAGGTGATTCTCTTGCCTCAACTTCCTGAGTAGTTGGGACTACAGGCGCCCACCACAACACCTGGCTATTTTTTTGTTGCAGTTTGACTGGGACCGAGTTTGAACCTGCCACCCTCATTATATGGGGCCGGCGCCCTACCCATTGAGCCACAGGTGCTGCCCCAAATTATTTAACCCTCTAAACTTTGTATGTGGGGGATTGTGTATGAGTTATTTATTTATTATTTGCATAATAATAATGGAAATAAAAAGTACAGGGCAGCACCTGTGGCTCAAAGGAGTAGGGTGTCGGCCCCATATGCCAGAGGTGGCAGGTTCAAACCCAGCCCCGGCCAAAACCTGCAAAAATAAATAAATAAATAAATAAAACAAAATAATAAAAAGTACAAAGAATTTTAAGCATGAGCAAAAAGTGAAATTACCTATAAACCCACCTTACACAGACACAGGTATTAATACTTTCATTTTCATGCATATGTATATTATATATTTCACGTGATCCACATGCCTTTTAAATTTTTAGAGATATTAATTTTTTAAATTAAATCATAACTGTGCACATGGATGCATTTATGAGGTTCAGTGTACTGATTTGATATACAATGTGAGATGCTTATATTGAACTGATTAACACATCCATCACAATTATACTCTTTTCTTAATAGTTTTGAAATGTACCATTACATCAGGCACATGAGGTGGCATCCCCCCAAATACCCTCCCTCCTCCCACTTCCCTCTTTCCTTCCCCTCTCTCTCCTCTTCCCTTCTATTTTCTGGACTATAGTTATATTTTGCTGTTCACATGAATGTGCAGGTGATTATATATTGATTTCATAGTAGTACTGAGTATATTGGATAGGGTTTTTTTTCCCATTCTTGAGATACTTTACTAAGAAGACTATGTTCCAGTTCCATCCAGGTAAACATAAAAGATGTGAAGTGTTCACCTTTTTATGGCTGCATAGTATTCCATGGTGTACATATACTATAATTTGTTGATCCATTCATGGGTTGATGGGCACTAGAGCTGTTTCCACGTTTTGGCAATTATGAATTGGGCTGCAACAAACATTCTGGTGCAGATGTCTTTGTTGTAAAATGATTTTTCATCTTCAAGGAATTGCAGGATCAAATGGTAGATCTACTTTTCGTTCTTTGAGTGTTCTCCAAACTTCTTTCCACATAGGTCGTATTAACTTGAATTCCCACCAGCAGTGTAGAAGTGTTCTCTTCTCTCCACATCCATGCCAACATCTGTAGTTTTGAGATTTTGTGATGTGGGTTAATCTTACTGGAGTTAGATGATATCTCAAAGTGGTTTTGATTTGCATGTCTCTGGTGATTAAGGATGATGAGAATGTTTTCATGTTTGTAGGCCATGCACCTGTCTTCATCAGAGAAGTTTCTGTTCAAGTCTCTTGCCCACATCAAAAAAGGGTTATTTGTTCTTTTCTTGTTGATTAGAGTTCTCTGTGGATTCTAGTTATCAGACCTTTGTTGGAAGCATAACCTGTAAAAAACTTCTTCCATTCTGAAGGTTGTCTGTTTGCTTTACTTACTGTGCTCTTGGCTGTGCAAAAACTTTTTAGTTTGATCAGATCACAGTAATGTGTTTTTGGTGTTGTTTCAATTGCCTGGGGGATTCTCCTCATAAAATATTCTCCCAGGCTGATTTCTTCAAGTGTTTTCCCTGCACTTTCTTCTAGTATTTTTATAGTTTCTTGTCTTAAGTTTAAAATCTTTTATCTACTGAGAATCAATTTTTGTTAATGGAGAAAGGTGGGGGTCTAATTTCAGTCTTCTACAGGACGCCATCCAGTTCTCACAGCACCATTTGTTAAGTAGGAAGTTTTCCCCCCATTGAATGTTTTTGATAGGCTTATCAAAGTTCAAATGACAATAAATAGCTGGGTTTATCTATTCCATTCCATAAATCTACCTCTCTGACAATAATTAGCTTTTGTTCTCTATTCTGTTCCATAAATCTACCTCTCTGTTTTTGTGCTATCCACGCTATTTGATCACTATAGATTTATAGTATAGCCTAAAGTCTGGTAATGTGATACTTTCTGATTTGTTTTTATTTCTGAGTAATGTATTGGCTATTCGAGGTCTTTTCTGATTCCATGTAAAATGAAGCACTATTTCTTTAAGCTCTTTAAGGTATGATAAGGGTGTTTTAATAGGGATTGCATTAAATCTATAGATTGCTTTGGGCAGTATGGACATTTTAACAATGTTGATTCTTCCCAGCCATGAACATGGTATGTTTTTCCA